>MU106185.1:89240-198078 GCA_012274485.2 Sinapis alba | reverse complement strand
GTTGAAGTATGGTCTCGTATCACATGGAAACCCAAATGGGGAATGATCTTCTCTGACATCAAAACAAAAGTCACTGGGAACTGCGAGATCTCTCAGAGATCCACAATGGCTATTACGGGTCGTAATGTGTTTATTGATAATCTCTCCTTGGACGGTGCACTTATTGTAGATTCCATTGATGATGCAGAGGTATGTAAAAGTCCATTTTATCTCTTGGATTATCATGTAAATAGACTAATGCATCATGTGAAAAAACAGGTAAAACTTGGAGGTTCAATCAAGAACAATGGCTGGACCATGGAAACCATAGACTACAAGGACACGTCGGTTCCAGAGGAAATAAGAATCAGAGGTTTTAGACTCAACAAAGTGGAGCAACTCGAAAAGAAGTTCACTCAACCTGGGAAATTTTCTCTGGAGGACTAAAGCAAAGCAAAGCAAATTTGGAAAATGCCAAATGATCTATTCATTCATCCAACGAGACATGTTTTTCCTTTACGACATTTACGTAATGTTTATTATTATTGCTTAATGATATTCAATATTTGATTTCGGGTCTTATGAAACACACTGGCGGTTATTACTTGTGTACGTTTTAGCTGTGTGTTTTTATACATGTATGAGTATTATAAGGTAGCTACAACAGTAGAACAAGAAGCTCGGAGAACCAATAATAAAAGCGTTATGGGCAGTTAGATCATCTCCAGCTCACTGTATTAGTGTAGTACTCAGGCATATCAATGGAGCATTGAGAAGTGTCAAGTGAGTACTGAGATATGCATGAGACTTCATAACTTACACTGCACCAAATGTTTTGAGTCAAAAGTGAAAACTATTCCAATTCAGAGCATGCAGTGAATGTAGACCAGAGGAAGTCGTTGTCAGGTTATGTATTCACCTTCTCTTCTGTCAAACTTTCCATCAACATAAATATATTAATATGTTAATGAAGGATTAAAATTTAATGATATAAAAATGGTTGTATCATCTAAAAAAAACAGTTGTAGATAAATATGAGAATCCATTATTTTTCTTTTCAAAATTATCTCTCTAACTTTTTAATTTTATATTATTATTTTTGTTGATGTATTCTTGTTTAATTGACCATTGCGGATGCCCTAAGTTTTACTCAGCCATGACAAATACTTTAGGACGTTCCCATTTTTTTTCTTGGTTATAGTGTTCAGTTAGTTCAGGCTGTCCCTGCTTGAAATTAACTTAAATTTTAAACTACGGAATCGACGAAGCAAATCGTATCTATTAAAAGCCCAAACGATTTCAATGTGAGTTTCAAATAATAAAAAAGTCCTATTGTTTGCTTACAATGGTCCTAGTTGATGTTGATACATGAGGAATTGCAATAATAAGAACATGGGCTGTTTAAGCAATGAAAAGGATAATGCCTCCACGACCACTTGTGTGTCTTTTGTTCACCTTTTCTTTATTATATAACATATGATTATTATAATGGGTAATGGGTCCTCTCCACAGAAACATTTAGATTCCAGCTATAATCATTTACGATTATATTTTTAAGATACTAGTATGTATAATATGAAATCCTAATATGTCCCTTCAACATAAAGTAGGGAACCTTCTGAGTGTTGATGGTGCAGGATATTATTGTATTTGTGATGGTGTAGGATATTGTTGTATTTGTAAATTCAAATACTCAATCGTATAAAAGGATATGCAAGTTCATCCAATCTGGTTATTTTTCCACATGGGACCCTCTTGATCTAAAAGATGACGTCGTTTAAGAAAGTTATAAGTTTTAACTATGATTAAAAGATAAAACTATGATTTTGTTATTTTCTTTGTCTTTGAAGTACGAGATTTAATTAAGTTCATGAAGCGAGTATAAGTTACAATATTTTTTTTTTCTCTTTCAATTTGAATACACAAATATGGTCGACAGATCTCATGGTGATAGACTGTACATGAACTCCATGTGTAAATCATTATGTCATTTCTAAATTTTGTTTTGGGTAAATTTTGAAATTAAATTAACGACATCTGAATTTTATGACTTTCTTACTATTAGGAGATACGAGAATAACCTAAGAAAGATTGATAAATATTCAAAGATCAAAAAAAATGACCAGACCAAATCAAAATGTAAAGAAAATAAGGACATTAAAAATGGTCTCAAAGACACCATATATTTGCCGGAGATAACATCGTCCTCCAAACAACTATAGAAGAACAATAAAGGAGAAGGGGATCCAAGTCTCATACATAAAAATTATTTTTGTATTCACTTGTATTTTGATATCCCTTATTCATCACAGTTGTATAGGCTAAAAGATGAGTAATATACATTTTTTTATTTTAAAATCATCCATAGTAAATAATCTTTTCATTGATTACTTATTTGCTATGTTAATGTAAATTAAAATCCTAATTTTTGAGTAGATTTTGAGATCCATCAAATCGGTTTGGGTACAAAACTGAGATAGTAAACCATGAAGATGTGCTACATCATAATCCTAATGAGTGGAGTTTGTTTGATTTTACTAGCGGTTGGCAAATTTTGGTGAAGACGAGAGTTAATGTACAACCATGTATTATATAGCCCAGCTTAGCTGCAATGGAGAGTAAAGTTAGTAGTAGAACCAAACAAGACAGATTCTCACCCCCATTTATTTACTTGCCTTAACGCGGTCTGAAGGGGAACTTCGTTTGTCTGATAACTTTTTGGTGTTTGTGGCAATAAATTAAACATTTTTTATTAAATAAATTAAAAAATAAAGGGAAGATCCGACTTATGGGAAGAGATACATTGCATGTAGATTTCAACCAAAGTATAAAACACAACATCTTGACCTCATACTGACCCATCCTTCCCTTTTTTTTTGCTTCCTTCCTTCTCTCTCTCCCCATCTTTTTTTTCCCTATTCGATAGGGTTTTCTTCTCTCTCTCTCTCATCTCCCTCTCAGATCTTCATGTTCAGATCTTTCTTCAATACAATTGCAGCTGATTTGATCGTTTTCTTCTTCTTCACCGTCTTCAGATCTTTCGTTTTTGCTCTCTCCCACGGTTTTTCAAGCGATTTCAGTTTTCCTGGGAAGTTAGAGCTCAAATCATGTCTCAAATCTTTGGTTTTGCTGGTAAGTCTCCCTCCGATCTGTTTGATTGATGTTCTCTTAAGCTCAAATCGATTAGCTTTTAGGCGGTTCCTTAGATTTTAGGTGGTTGAATTGAAATCTTCCTGATGTGTTAAGAAACAGATTATCACCCATAGATCTTGCTTTTGTGAATGATCTCAGTGAATCTCTCCTTTTTTCAGGTGAAAATGATTTCTACCGTCGTCGTTCGACAGTATACCCAAATCCCAAGGAAGCTAACCTTTTCCTATCGCTCGCTGATTGCTACTTCCCTCCTCGTTGCAAGAAGTCTCGCATCGTTGCACCTTCCTCCCTCCTCTTCAGTGCCTTTGAGGAAACTACAGTCTCTATCGACGTGCTTCCTGACGAGTGCTTATTCGAGATCTTCAGGCGTTTACCAGGACCACAAGAGAGGACTGCTTGCGCTTCTGTCTCCAAACACTGGCTTTCCCTTGTAACTACCATCCGACAAACCGAGCTTCTTGATGATGTTTCAGACAAAACCGAAGGATGCTTATCTAGGAGCTTAGATGGGAAGAAGGCAACTGATGTTAGACTTGCTGCTGTTGCTGTCGGAACAGCTGCCCGCGGCGGGTTGGGGAAACTTTCTATCCGTGGAAGCGGTTCTTCTAGCAAGGTTACCGATCTTGGTCTTAGGTCGATTGCTCGGAGCTGCCCTTCTCTCGGCTCTCTTTCTCTCTGGAACCTTTCTACGATTACTGACGATGGTCTTTCGGAGATCGCTCAAGGTTGTAGTCAGCTCGAGAAGCTTGATTTGAGCTGTTGCCCTACGGTCACGGATAAGGGTCTGGTAGCTATTGCTAAGAGCTGCGTTAACTTGACTGAGCTTACATTGGAGGCTTGTTCAAGAATCGGTGATGAGGGTCTGCTAGCTATTTCACGATCCTGCTCCAAGCTCAAGTCGGTTTCGATCAAGAACTGTCCTCTTGTCAGGGACCAGGGTATCGCCGCTCTGCTGTCTAACACCACTTACTCCTTGGCGAAACTTAAGCTTCAGGTTTTGAATGTCACTGATGTGTCTCTTGCTGTTGTGGGTCACTACGGCTTGTCGGTCACTGATCTTGTTCTCGCTGGATTGCCGCACGTGAGCGAGAAAGGGTTCTGGGTCATGGGAAATGGCGTTGGATTGCAAAAGTTGAACTCTCTAACCATCACAGCCTGCCAGGGAGTGACCGACATGGGGCTTGAATCTGTGGGGAAGGGATGCCCGAACATGAAAAAGGCGTTGATCAGTAAATCCCCACTGTTGTCGGACAATGGCTTGGTCTCTTTTGCAAAAGGTTCTTTGTCATTGGAGAGTCTTCAGCTTGAAGAGTGCCACAGGGTCACCCAGTTTGGGTGTTTTGGTTCTCTTTTGAACTGTGGTGCAAAGCTCAAGTCTTTCTCTCTCGTGAACTGTTTGGGCATTAGAGATCTCACTGCCGGATTGCCCCCTTCATCTCACTGCAGCGGTCTCCGCTCCCTGTCTGTTCGTAACTGCCCTGGATTTGGTGATGCAAATCTTGCTGCCCTTGGGAAGCTCTGCCCTCAGCTTGAGGATATTGAGCTGTTTGGGCTCAAGGGGATAAGCGAGTCTGGTTTTCTTCATTTACTTGACAACTCTCTTGTGAAGGTGAACTTCAGTGGGTGTTCCAATTTGACAGACAGGGTTGTCTCTGCCATATCTTCTCGTAACGGTTGGACTCTTGAAGTCTTAAACGTCGATGGATGTACCAAGATCTCCGACGCCAGCCTGATCTCCATTGCAGAGAACTGCCACATTCTCAGTGATTTGGATATCTCAAAATGCTCAATCTCAGATAATGGGATTCAAGCTTTGGCATCCTCTGAAAAGCTCAAACTTCAGATCTTATCCATGGCAGGTTGCCCTATGGTCACGGACAGGAGCTTGCCATCCATCGTTAAGTTGGGTTCAACTTTGTTGGGATTAAACCTCCAACAGTGTCGATCCATATCCATTTCCACTGTCGACTTCTTAGTCGAGCGTCTTTACAGATGCGACATCCTCTCCTAATTCACAATTCCTCGCTCTATGAAGGTATCTTAGTACTGTCCAAGTTAAGTGTCAGCTCTTTTTCAGGCTCTGTGATCTATGCGTCTCTCTCTCTCGGTAGACCCGGTTTTCCTTTTTTTCCAAGTAGTTCGGCTTCCGGTTTCTTTTTCCAGCCAATGTTGTTTTTGCAGGGTTTCCTTTACATGAGGGGAACTCTAGCTTATTATGAAGCCGGAACGTCGTGTGGCTGCTTGAGAATATCCTTACCGGGTTTATCATCTCCTTTTACTTGCGTTAGTGTCTTTACGAGCCTATTGTGTCGTTTGCTTTGCGTTGTCTTGTCTTGTTCAAGTTCGGTTTTCCTGGAAAGGGTCTTTGTGTGATGTGTACGTGTGTTCAAGGTTTTGTTAAGGTGTCTTGGGTTCTCCCTTTGAGGTCTGCTCTGGCTTTTGTTGCAACAAACTCTATTAAAGAGTTTTTTTATTGTTGTTTTTTTTGCCAGAACCCTCGTTTTTTTTCCTTCCAAGGCACTGTATTACAATCTGTATGAACACTGTACTAAATTATGTAAACGCCCGTTGGGATTGTTTGTATTGAATAAAATTCTCAGTTTGTTGTATTATGCATATTTTGTACTCCTTTTCTTAATATCGTTTTTGAGATCTGAGAAATTTCTACACCTTTTGAGCTGTATATGGAGGAGCATAGAGTCAGATTGTTTGTGAAAAACAGAATTTAGACTAATTTTACGTTTGTTTCTGTCCAATCAAAAATGAATGCGGTGTTCAATGTATGGTCGAGGGGAAGAATCTGGCCAACGATTTTTTTTGTGTGGTGGATACGAAATGATGTGAGTGGGATTAAAATAAAGTGAAAAACGAGTCATTATTATGAGTATTCGTTGTCGCTATTGTTTTTAAGTGGACTAACCTTAAATAATTAATTAAGATCTGCTAGATTTTCCAAATTACGATCCCCTAAAGTGAAGACAAAGGATCATTGTAAGTTGCGCTTCTTGTTCACATAACTTTTACCGTATCCGGAGACTTTTGAAACGCCTTTTTTCACTGAAATTTCCAATATATTTCGAAAGATGCACAAAGCCACCGTTCCAAAAGACATTGGAGACCCTATTACATCTTCATCTCACCTTGAACACACGATAAAATAGTTAATTCGCTCCGAGATGTAGTTTTTTGTACTATTGGTCTACCAAATGATTTTCAATCATATTGTTGAAAATATATTGGTGTTTATGTTAACAGTTTCTGACCCGATATTTGACAAAATTCTAAAAGTAAAGTGCTCCTTATTTTCTCTGCAAAATCTTAAAGGCAATTCCGAATATAACAAAACAAAAAACATTTCAAATAAAATTCAAGCAAGGACATGACAGACAGAGGAATGGATGATGATAAGGCATAATGGGCAATGTTGAGCAGTGATGAGGAGCTAATGGTGATGATGAACTGCTTCGGGAGAACAAGGAGCGATGTGCATTGCTTTGGGAGAGTAACGGGCAATGTAGAATCAGAGAAGTTTATATGAAATTGTTATCTTAAAATCTCCGGCTCTATAGGTTTATATGGAGTGAGAGAGGTTTATATGAGATGAGATATACAGAATTTGTCCTTTTGTTTCTAATTTTTCGCAGTTTATATGAAATTTTGTTATTTCAACAGCTCCATTTTTTTAGGTTCTTGTGAAATACTTTATAAATTTATTGTAATTTTGGCTGTTGATCTTGAGATAATTGATTTTGACTCCAACATCTAGTTTAGCTCCTTTAAGATTTTGTAAAAAAAAAATCAAATAGGAAATTTCTACGTTACTTATGGGGATTCAGTACCAAGTTTTCTATCAGTTATGGTACGCTTGAGATTTGTTATTTAATTGATTTCTTAAACTGAAAAAAACTAAATGAACCATACTTAAAGAAGAACGTAAAACGGAATTTTTTTTATTGATATGTAAACAAACAAAATCGTAATTTTCGTAACTTACAAGAAAGTAACTCATTATAACATTAATGAAATGTTCTTAGCAAACTTAATGTTGATTACTATAAATAAACACACAAATCTACATTAGTGGCATACAATTACAAATACAAGAAAACAAATTTAAAAGACCTTAAAACAAAACTAAACATGGAGAGTAAAACCATTGTCATGATATCTTTCACAATCATGATTTTGCTATCGTTTTCGTACCCATCTTTGGCCATAGAAAATGACGAGGACAAGCCGCTACTCAATTCGGACGACGAGTTTGATGCAGTCATGGCAATTTCACCGAGTGAATCTGACTATAATCGCGACATGCTTGAAAGTCAACCACGAACGTTTTTCGATTATCTTGATAGGTGCTCAGAAAAAATGGGACCTGAGTCAGTCAAATGTGGTACCGAAGTGAGAGCCGAGATTCTTCGGAACAAAGATGCTTCGAGAGATTGTTGTCGGATGATAGTGAAAGCTGGTAAGGAATGTCACATGCAATGGATGAAATTATTTTTCCAAACATATCAACTCAAGCGCTTCAGCTCCAAAAGAATTTTAAAGAGTAACGAAATATGGAACAGATGTTCAAAGGAAATCGGTTCTGTTTCACTGATTTCTGATTAAAAATCAAAGTAATTTCATTACTATAAAATTATGGTTTAATATGATTGTACTATACCAAATCTTACGATTTTATATATCTCATAAATTTATAATGACTTCTGATTCAGTCATTTTAACCGGTATGCATCATATATAAAATAAATAAGCAACAAACACTCAAGCATATGATAATTTTAAAAAATCAATCAAGTAACACACACTCATCTTTCACAGATGGTTAAATCCTTTTGATCGTTGAGGCTCACCTCTCGCCATTGATAAAATCTTGATACAAAGTCTATCATCTATTGCGCAACTCAAATCTATAACACAAAGTCAAAAATCTGATCGCCAATTTCAATACTGCTGTATGGTCATGCAGCCACACGGCGAAGGTATCTAGCCTTATCACATTGAATTCGTATCCTACTCAAAACTAATTTTGGGACAGCCTTGGATAAGGCTTGGTTAAAATTCTTAGCTCTTGTTGAGTCATTTGATTAGCTGGTGTGATAAGAACATCCTCAGCAACAAGTTCATCATCCGGTTCAAGTTGTTCCTCTTGTCCAAACTCATTCCCACGTTCTGATGTTCTTGTGTCATTTAGGATCGCATCAGTTAGCTTTGGCCGCAAGTTTGGCTCCGTGCAAGTTGGTTTTGATCGTGATGAAAATTTTGGGTTGTAGATGATCTTCATGTCAGAAATGTGAAAATGGCTAAACAGTTAAGAAAATGGCTTAGGTAATCATGAGAAAATGGATTGCTAGGTTATTAGAATGAAATATTAAAGTTAATTATCATGTAGAATTTCTTTTTCTTTTTTAGTCATTTGGAATTTCGGTTTAGGAAGGCTTTCACAAAATATGTTTCTTAAAATTTAGTTAAATGATTAACAATTTCATTCAACAATTCGAGGAAAAGTTATAAATGATAAAAGGAATAATGAACCAACTCCGAATCAAAGTTCTCTTGCAAAAGTTTGTATAAGAGGGAGACCAAGTTTCTGTTGTATTAAACTAAACTAAAGTACGTAAGTCATCCATCCAATTAAACAAACCCACGTCAGCTTTATCGCACGTGATGTTTGTTGTTCCTTCTTTCTCATTTCTTCAAAACGCGGGTTTGCTGCCGTTTGCCGCATCTATACGACCAGGTCGCTTTTCTAGGCTTCCTTTTTTAAATATTGTTTTTTTTCTCTTTTTTTCTTGGAGGGTTTCTCTCTTTGCTGTCTTTGACACCTTTTCAATATTATCTACGTTTCATATGCCTTATTTTAGAATGCATACGCCTCTGCATACGCAAATCTATATATAAAACAAAAATATTAATTGCCTCCTTCACACATTATCAATACCTGAAAAAGTAAACAAAATTAAGATTCGATCAAATAAACAAAAAACAAGAAGGAGAACCCCAAAACCCGCAAAGAAGAGGAACAAATTCTCAAAATCATCAATGGCCAAGAAAGTGAGAAAGCTTCACGTAACGGTGAAGCCGGTGAGACTCGATGGTTTACCGGCTGGCGAAACGGCAGCAAAGAACGTTTTCGCGATGGTGGAGTTGAAATGGAAAGGACCGGTCTCTGGTTTCGGATTGGGGCTCGTCCCTTTCTACCGGTCGAACCGACCCGTAAACCACACGATCTCTAAACCGATTGCTTTGGGGGTAAGCCATGTGGAATGGGAAGAGGAATTCGAACGCGTTTGTTGCATTGTTGGCCCGTGGAACCTTTCCTTCAGTGTCTTCTACGTGAGTTAATTTTCTTAATTATTATCTTTGAGCATAATCACATTCAATTCGTTTTTTTCATGACCGTAAGTAAACATGGTCTAATCTTTGGTTATTAGGGGGAGACTATAGACGCAAAAAACAAAAAGGCTATCGTCGGAAAAGCGTCGTTGGATTTGGCGGAGTTAGCTTCGAAACTTGAATCAACGGTGGAGAGAAAGCTTTCGATTAGGTCAAAGGGTTTACTTTGGAAGGAAGCAACCCTTGTGGTAAACTGGTCAATTAAAATTAATTAAAATTAATTTGAATTATTCTTTGTTCTCATTGGATATAATATAATATTACTGTCGGAAACATCAGGGAAAGCTTGCATTTAATTATTCAAATCCTTAATTAATTAAGACACGCGGTTGTTTATTTAAATCAGGTCAACGTGACTTTTTCTGAAGTAAGAAACGAACCAGACGACTTTACACAACCCGGTCCGGTTACGGTTGACTCAGCGATTACGATAAAGATGGCAAGTCGTCGCGGCGGCATGGATTTGGATTCTTTTTCCTCACCGGCCACCACTTCAAATTCCGGCGGAGTAAGCCCAATTTTAGGAACGGAGTCAAATTCAAGCCCAGAGAACCAGTCTGAACCGGGTCATAAAGCCGGGTTTAACTGGTGGAAGAGACGACGGTTAAGCTTTTCCATGACCTGGAGAAGAGAACCGGTAATCATTCGGTTTAACAAATTTCAAAACCAAATTTGATTTTTGTATCCTAACCGGAACCGGTTTACATTTGCAGAGAGAGGAGGAAAGTACAACAAAGATACCACCGTCGGCGACGGAATCAGAAAAGCCGGCGACGAAATTATCGATCGAGCCAAACAAATGGGTGGTGAAGGATCTAGCGAGCCGTGACGGAAAATCGAAGCTGAGATCGGAAGTTTACACGGCGTCGATTGATCAGAGAAGCGAACAAGCCGGCGGAGAAGCAGCTTGCGCGGCGGTTGCGGTGGTGGTGGCTCATTGGTTCCAAGCGAATCCTCGACTAAACAATCCTACAGGAACCGAATTCGATTCACTAATCACGCAAGGATCTTCCTTATGGCAATCCCTCTCCGACAAAGAATCGTATCTGACATTGTTCCCGGACAGACATTTCGATCTTGAGACGATCGTGTCCGCAAAACTACGACCGGTCAAGGTTTGTACTGATCGTTCGTTTACTGGGTTTTTCAACCCGGAGAGATTCGCTTCGTTGGAGGGTTTAATGTCGTTTGATCAGATTTGGGACGAAGTGGAGAAAGAGGTGAGGATTGCGTCAGAGATTGGGGAATCGAGGGTTTATATTGTGAGCTGGAACGATCATTTCTTCGTGGTGAAAGCAGATTTGGATGGGTATTGTGTGATTGATTCGTTAGGGGAGAGGTTGTTCGAAGGTTGCAAGCAAGCTTACATTCTCAAGTTTGATGATTCGAGTTTGATGCATGAGAAAGAGGCATTGGTTTGCAAAGGTAAAGAGTGTTGCAGAGAGTATATAAAGAGGTTTCTTGCGGCGATTCCGGTGGCGGAATTGGCAGCAAAAGAGGAGAAAGGGGATGTCGTTGATGTGTCTCTTCTTCATGAGAAACTTCAGATTGATTTGCATCATATTATGTTGATTGATGACTAGATTCTCTTTGGTTAGTGTAGAATTGTTAGGATTGTGAGATTAGAGAGAGAGTATTTTGTGCATATATGGTTCGTTATAATTATCAGCTTAAGTCAATGTGTTGGGGGAAAAACAATAAGAAGTTTCCATTTGTCTTGGTGTTGGTACCAGAATCCAAATATGGTTTCTAGTCAAAGAATATGATCTAGTGTTTTTAAGGTTCAAAAGAAGATAATAGGTTCACAAAAGTTATCAAGGCTCATCCTAAACTAAGATGATGACCTATGCTGAACTAATATATTCAAATTAAAACGTAAAAAAAATCAAGGCAATAAAAAGATTATAAAAGCACTTGATATTCGCAGGAAATCACATTATTATTACGATCCATCTCATCAATACTAATAAAGAGGAGACCACGAAGAGGAGAAGAGGATCTTGAACTTTTCCATAGCAAATTTATAATCTCAAAGAATACTCTTGTACTCTCTTTTTATCTCTCAACAGTTGTATCTTTTTGCATATCAATACAATATACATTGTTCATACTTGATTTTTAGTCTATATACATTTTTCGTTACCAAAATTATATATTCTATTTATGAATGGATTTTGAGATCCATTATTTAAAGGTCATTAGAAAAAGGGGATTTTTTTACACTGTTATTTTGATATTATATTCTCTATAACATACCTTGACAAAACCAGAAATACATATTAGCGGTATCAAGACCGAAGGTGTAACTGAGCTTCGAGACACTCACGAGAAGCCCATTACACTCAACAGATCTCAGCCCACTGAGATGAAGCTTCCTTCCTCCTCTCACACAACAAAAGCATTCAACGCTCAGCACAAAAGAGGTGTGCCGTACGTGACTGCAACGGCTCCTATGACAGCTCACACTACGAATAGATTCGCGTATCTCAGCTCATGTGCTGAGGTGTGCTAAGGATAAGGACAAACGAGTGTATATATTGAGGTTTCATTGTAATGAGAGAACTAAGTTGAAAGTTAATAAAATAGTAAAGTTATCTTCTTCTTCAAGGTTTCCTCTGAGATTCACAATACATTACTGTTTTGTAAATTAAATTTTTATTGCAATCAAATTCTGATGTTCAGAAACGAGATGGACAACTGAAAGAGCCCAATCCTTCCCAAAATATTAGTCAAGCATTATTATATAGTATCACATGGATGTGGGGCGGTGCTATATCAACTATTTTTTTCTCACTTATCCAGATCAGTGACTTGGTTATACAGAATGAGACACCCTGACGTGAGTTGGGCATGGAGAGACTCCAGCTTTGCCATAGTTTAAAGAGAATATTACAAGCTAGCTAGGACACTTTGGTAATGGAGGGTCCCATTCTAGCTGTCAATATATAATAATCTCATTGGGTTACCTACTTTTTGGTCTTTAACAAAGACTTCCCTAATAATTACAAATATTGAACCAATGGCCTCAGACTTCAAGAGTTAGGACAACAAACAGTCCAAAACATAACAAACATTGTTTTGCAAGTCCGACTGTAACCCTCAAACCAACAAAAATCTTCTTTTATTACACTCTGAAAAAATCAAATACGATATCAAAATGTGTTATACAAGATGGAATCAAGATTCTTAATAAAGTGTACAATACAACTATAAATTCAAACTCGAGAAAGAGACACAGAGATTTCATCGTTTGACGACAATCAGAAATGCAATTAAAAAACACACACGAGATCGAAGGTGAAAGACGAGTCATCTACACATATATAACATTGAGAGAGTGCAAAATAACAAAAAAAATGAATGAATGAATCATCAGTAAGGATTGTTGTAGTAATACCCCACTCCGTAAGGCATTCCAGCTGGAACCGGACTGGTGTTCATCTTAGCCAAACTAGCTTGACCTCTCATCCCTTCACGCTGGTATTGCTGCCATAGTTGCTGCTCTTGGCTCAGCAGATACTGCTTCTTCTCCATCTCAGCCATTTGCACGTACGAAGGTGGTGGAATGTTTAGTGAAGCTGCGAACGGGTCTTGGTTCACTTTCTCCACGGTACCATCTGGTGCAGGCAAGGCCAATACGTGATTGTTCGTTTTACCCGGTAAAGGTAAAGCTACACTGCTCGCACTGCCACCAGTTAACTGAGAAGTGCTCACGTGCTGTCTAACCACTCCCTGGTCGTACATTCCGTTGAGTAGCAATGAATCAAACCCACCGCCCAAAGCGGCTGTCTGTTTCTCTAAGTTGCTAGCTGTTTCAACCAATGCTAACTCCCAGTCCGCTTTTCCTGGCTCAGCCGCAGGATTCTGCCAAGCGGAAGTCACTCCATCCGCTTCCCATTTCCCATTACTTCCCGGTGGACCAGCGAATAGTGCAAGCGCAAACTTGTTCCCATGGTCATCACCAGTGACTTCATCTTCTCTCAAGTTAACTAAATCCTCAGTGTATTGCGGTTTTGCAGGTTCAGGTGGAGGAGGAGGAGTGTAATTCTCAGGAGGAGGAAGCGCTTTGATCTCAGGTTCAGGCTCGTGCTCCTCTTCTTGAGCTACCTGTGGAGTAGGAGGAGCTTCAATCTCTTCTTTCCTCTCAGGACTCTTCCCTCTCTTTGCTCTATCTCTCACAAACTCTTCCAACGTTTCCAACAACTTACTCGTGATCCTCTGAACTTCCGGATACTCGGAAGATCTCCCCACGCCCGTTTCCTTACACCAATCATAAAACGCAATAAGCTCATCAATCTGTTTAGCCGCACTGGCGTAAGCATCAAAGGCCTTGACACAATCTGTATACTCCATATCGAAAAACTTATCAAGCAGCACAGCTAAAACCTCGCAAATATCACCGTAAGTCTTAAAACTCTCCCTCACAACGGGATACAACGCGATCAGTATCATCCTACTGTTCTTAGCTAAACCAGTAGGCCTCAAGTTCAAGAACCGATCCAGGAGCCTCTGTAAACGACCCATCTTCCCGAAAATCCTATCCGGTGTCATCTCCGGTAACGGAGTATCAGCTTTCTTCTCTCCCATCTCAGACACATCTCCGTAAGACCGAGATCTCCTAGACACACCATTGTTCTCATAATCATAAGATCTGTGAGGCGGAGGAGATCGAAACTCATCTCTTCCTCTCCCACCACTCTTCCTCTCAAACAAAGCTAACTCAAGCCTCTGGTCCAAATAACAAGCATAAGTCCTAACGAAAGCCGAATGATCCCACGAACTCGAATGCGCCTCGTCGCGGAAACCAGACATGTTAAGCATCCTCGTACCTCCTCCTCCTCGTCGTCTTGTTGTCGAGTGGAGAATCTCTTCTTGGAAAAGAAGGTCTCCTTCGTTGAGGAGGCGGTGAACGAGCATCAGAGCCTTGAGAGCGACGACCCAATCACGCGTTTTACCCAGTCTACGTGAAACGGAGGCGACGCAGGGGAGGATGTAGCCGCGAGAGAGAGAAGTCAGGTTTAGGATCTGGCGGATGTACTTCTCGCTCGCGGGATCGTCGTCGTGGCTTGTGGCTTTCACGATGGCTACTTCGAGATCTGGAGCCACGTTGCTCGTTACTTTCGCGATCCCTATGCTCGTTTGATCCTTAACCGCTCCGATCGCTTTACGGAAACTCGGCGCCATCTCCTCCTATTTTCCTGATTTGAATTTTCGAGAATTATTTTGAATTCAACGGGAAACACATTTTAATAAATGAAATTGTTTTTATTTTTGAAGCTATTTTTAGAGAATACCGTTGGGAGATTTCTGAGTAAGATTACTCGCCGTTGTCAGAGGAGGAGGAGGGGGGGAAGAGAGATTCGAGGAAGATAATGGCGGGCGGCTGAAGAGCGAGAAAGAGGTGGATTTAATACTAGAGTTTTTGAGTCCGAGATGACGTGGAGACAAAAGAACCGATGATGATCTGGAGAGAGATGCGATTTACTTTTACAGCCATTGTCGGGAGCTGCGTGTTTGTCCGAAGGTAAATACTTCCAAGTTTCATATTACTTATCGTTGTAGAGAAAAAATTTTGTTTTAAAATAAATGTGGTTTTAGAGTTTCAATATAAAATTAATTAATAAGATTTTATAATTTATTTTTCCATTGGTTGAAATATGGTTAGATATATAGGTAATTATATTTTTGTTTTGGAAATATACAAATTATATGTTTTATTAATATGTGTGTAGAATAACAATTAATATGAAACGGAATGAGTATGTAATTTGACTAAATTGGCAGGTTATTTTCTCAGAGGAAAATTAATTCTAGCTTCTTTTTTTTTCCACACGATGCAATAGATAAGTTGGAGGAACATGTTGAAATCCCCAGAAACAAAGCCCAAAAGACAGGGAAACTACAGCCCAAACAAAATAACTCTAGCTTTTATAAATTGGGAAATTGTATTCTATATAGAAAAAACAAATTCACTAATAAACAAAAAAATGGTAAAACATTATTCACGGATTTAACTCAGTTTTACTCAAACCGTCAACATCACACCATTCTCAACAAAGATTATAAGTCGTTTGAAAAAAAAACTAATAATGCAAAACCACATAGAATTGATTTCAAACATTGTCAAATTACCTTAAAGGTATTCCATTCAGTTAAACTCACACGTTGTATATTCGTACACTTTTTCAACAATAGAATTGATTATACTAGGTAAATAGTATCCTTATACATGGAGATAATCAATTCTGGAAAACTAGAGGGTTGCGATAAAACTTTCCCTGAGAAGATTTATATAGTAACATGTTTATACATGTTTAAGATCTTTTACTAGGTCCACATTATTTAAATCTTTTAACCAATTTATACACTATATGGATGTTCGAAACCTATATCTCCTTAAACAAAATAACAATAAACTAACACATGGTCGTAGATTATTGTCGGTTTATTGTTTACCAATTACATGTACAATCACAATCACATTAATCATCGCTTGGTCAAGCATTTTCTTGGGTCTCTTTCGGTTTGATTCTTGCATAGTTCGAGTTTGTTCGACGTTTTGCATTACTTTGGTTATGTTTTTTTGGAGTATTCTGCATGCCTCCCTAATGATTACAATATCATATTGGTGCTTTAGTTATAACTCACCACAATGAAATCACGTGGCAATGGACCTAAATTGTATGCAATGCATCTGAGTGGATAAATCACTTCATTATGTGTGACACTGCAATAGCTTGAGTTTCTAAAACTCACTGATTGCTTCAGTAGTTAATTCCATTGTTCCTCACTTTCTGTTACTGAGCTCTTCTCTTTAACTCTTGGAGTTTCCTTGTGATAAAGTGCTATTAGTATCTTGATCTTATGCAATTTTTCTCTTTTTTTTATATTTGTTTTTGTTGGATCATTTTTAATAAAACTTTTTTGGATCATTTTTTTCATGGTGTGTTTAAAAAATAACTGATTTAAATGTATTTTGGAAGATTTGCCCTAATGTGTATTGGGCTTTTTTGTGCACATATTGGGCTTATTAGCTCAAAACAAAATGAAACAAAAGCAATCTGGACAGCAATAATAAAACTGGTTTAAAGAAAAGGAAAACACAAGGCACGGGGGAAGGGAGTCGAGGACGCGCATGTTACCATTTTGAGCGCACGTTAAATCCTGTCTTTGCCCTTTCTCTGTAGCAACAAAAAAAGGAAAGAAAAAGAGAACAACCTAGATAAAAATAAAACAGAGCTGTGAGAGAAGAAAAAAACCGCCATAGAAATGATGAAGCAGAGCTCATCGGATGCAGTCTCATCGTCTTCATCAGCCGTCGACCTATCTCACCCTTCATCCTCCTCCTCTTCATCGGAGAAGCCTCTCTGCTCGTCCTCGATTTCCCCAGCCGAAGACCAGCAGGTCGGATCGTCGAGAGACGGGAGCGGAGGCGCTCAAGAGATCGTGGCCATCGATCGTCGAGGAGAATACACAGCCATGTGCCGATGGACGGTGGAGAACTTCACACGTGTCAAAGCCAAAGCACTGTGGAGCAAGTACTTCGATGTAGGAGGCTACGATTGCCGTCTCCTTGTTTACCCTAGAGGCGACTCTCAGGCTCTTCCTGGCTACGTCAGCATTTATCTTCAGATCATGGACCCTCGTGGCACGTCGTCGTCGCGTTGGGATTGTTTCGCGAGCTACCGTCTCTCGATCGTCAACCATGTGGATGAATCCCTCACAATCCACAAGGATTCTTGGCATAGGTTCTCTAGTAAGAAGAAATCACACGGATGGTGCGATTTCACGCTTAGCTCTAGTGTGTTGGATCCGAAGATGGGGTTTTTGTTTAACAATGATTCCTTGCTTATTACTGCTGATATCTTGATTCTTAATGAGTCTGTCAACTTTAGCAACGATTCTGGATCGTTGATCAAGGAAGCTGGACCAATGCCGGATGTGTTGAGTGGGAAGTTCACTTGGAAAGTAAATAATTTTAGCTTGTTTAAGGAAATGATCAAGACGCAGAAGATTATGAGCCCTGTGTTCCCTGCTGGGGAGTGTAACTTGAGGATTAGTGTGTACCAGAGTGTGGTTAACTCGCAGGAATACATATCAATGTGTTTGGAGAGTAAAGAGACCGATAAGACCATGGTTTCTGATAGGAGCTGTTGGTGTTTGTTTAGGATGTCTGCTTTGAATCAGAAGTCTGGGTGCACTCACATGCATAGAGATTCCTATGGGAGGTTTGCTGCTGATAATAAGAACGGTGATAACACCAGCTTGGGCTGGAACGATTACATGAAGATGTCTGACTTTGTGAACCCTGAATCAGGTTTTTTGCTTGATGACACGGCTGTGTTTAGTACCTCGTTTCATGTTATCAAAGAGTTCAGTAGCTTTACTAAGAATGGAGGGTTGGTCGGGGGGAGAAATATTGGGAATGGAGCTAGGAAATCTGATGCGCATATGGGAAGATTCACTTGGAGAATTGAAAATTTCACTAGGTTAAAGGATCTTCTCAAGAAGAGGAAGATAACAGGTCTTTGCATTAAAAGTAGAAGGTTTCAAATTGGGAACCGGGATTGTCGACTTATTGTTTATCCCCGAGGTATGTAAGTTGACTAGATTCACAACATTTTATGATATTTTGTTATATAGAGTAGGCATGGAAATTGGAATCATCAATCCCGGATAAAGAATCTCTCGTCTTTTTTTTTCTCCCTTTTGAGCTGTCTGGTTGCTACATTTGCAGAGTTCAATGTCCGAACTGATTATCTTACTTTTAATGGCCTCAGGGCAGTCCCAGCCACCATGTCATCTTTCAGTATTTCTTGAAGTGACAGATTCAAGAAGTTCTAGTGATTGGAGCTGTTTTGTTAGCCACAGACTATCAGTTGTGAACCAGAGATTGGAGGAGAAGTCGGTGACAAAGGAATCTCAGAATCGCTACTCGAAAGCTGCAAAAGATTGGGGTTGGCGTGAGTTTGTGACACTTACTAGTTTGTTTGACCAAGACTCTGGATTTCTTGTTCAAGATACCGTTGTGTTCTCCGCTGAGGTTCTTATCTTGAAAGAGACATCTGTTACGAAAGACTATGTGGAGGCAGAATCAGCAAATTCAGCTTCACAGATTGATAACAGTGTGAAAAGAAGTTCGTTTACGTGGAAAGTGGAGAATTTCCTGGCATTCAAGGAAATAATGGAAACACGGAAGATTTTTAGCAAGTTCTTTCAGGCTGGTGGATGTGAACTCCGGATTGGTGAGTGGTTTGATTTTTGTCCACATCATCTCCTGTGCTTATGAAACTCCATTTGCTTCATGTGTGCCTTGTATAATGCAGGTGTATATGAGTCCTTTGACACCATATGCATATATTTAGAGAGTGATCAATCTGCGGGTACAGATGTGGACAATAACTTCTGGGTTAAGTACAAGATGGGTATTCTGAACCAAAAGAATCCGGCGAAAAGTGTATGGAAGGAGTCATCGATATGTACCAAGACATGGAATAACTCCGTCCTACAGTTTATGAAGGTGTCTGACATGTTGGAAGCTGATGCAGGGTTTCTTGTGCGTGACACTGTTGTTTTTGTGTGTGAAATATTGGATTGTTGTCCGTGGTTTGAGTTTTCAGACTTAGAGGTTAGTTTGTGCCTCATTTATTCTTTAAACAATATAATACTTGTTCGTTCTTGTATTTATCTTCTGCATCATGTAGTTCTTCCTTCTTTAATGCAGACTTGGAGACCTTTTAATCTTACATTGTGAATTTTATGTTTTGCCCATTCTTTTGCCAGGTCTTGGCTTCAGATGATGACCAAGATGCCTTAACCACTGATCCTGATGAAATTATTGATTCTGAGGAGAGTGAGGGCATAAGTGGAGACGAGGAAGACACCTTCCAAGATTTTCTTTCCCAAGCTGGATTCCATCTCACGTTTGGTGAGAATCCTTCACAGCCTCAGGTTACTCTTCGAGAGAAGCTGCTAATGGATGCGGGTGCAATTGCTGGATTTCTTACTGGATTGCGTGTTTATCTTGACGACCCTAATAAAGTAAAGCGGTTACTTCTTCCCACGAAAATATCTTGTAATGATAAAAGTAAGCTAACAAAGAGTGATGAATCTTCACCCAGCCTGATGAATTTGCTGATGGGTGTTAAAGTTCTACAGCAAGCAATTATTGATTTACTTCTAGATATCATGGTCGAGTGTTGCCAACCTTCTGAGGAGGAAGGCTCTCATTCTGAGCCTTCTTCAATGGACGCAAAGACGGATGGCTGTGTGGCGTCAACTTCATTGGAGTCAACAAGGGAAAATGGAGCAGCAGAACCTTCACAATATCTTGTTGACGAGAGATTTAAATCTGATGCAGATGCTACTACCCTCAGTACCTCAGCTGTGCAAAGCTCTAGGATGAATGGGATTGATATGCTTGAGAAAGCCCTTGCAATAGAGCCTGTTTCTCCCCCTGAAACGTGTGCTAGGCAGTCTTCTGATGCTCCAGTCCAGTCAAAGGTGGGGGTTATCACATTGTTGAAACCTATTTAGCAGCTTTTTTTTTTGCAATTTTGTTTTTCTGACCATGGGTATAATTTTGGTCTTCAGACAAAGTGGCCAGAACAATCTGAGGAGCTATTGGGACTAATTGTTAACTCACTGAAAACCCTTGATTCGGCTGTTCCACAAGGTTGCCCTGAGCCTAGACGACGACCTCACTCAGCTCAAAAGATTGCTCTTGTTTTAAACAGAGCGCCCAAACATTTGCAACCAGATTTAATTAGTTTGGTTCCTAAGCTGGTTGAGCATTCGGAGCACCCACTAGCTGCGTATGCACTTATTGAACGGCTTCAAAAGCCTGAAGCTGAACCAGCATTGCGTGAACCAGTAAGTTATTTCTTAGCCTTTCCTTCCTTTGTTCAAGTCTTTTCTTGTGAGTTTGGGGCATAGAGTGCCTGAAAAAGTGTCCGTTCATTTTATAAACTAAAGTTTACACAATGCTTTTTGAAACATCTGATGTTTTTCTGTGACACAGGTATACAATGCTCTTAGCCAGTTAGATTGTGACAGTGAAGTGTGGGAGCACATTCTACTTCAGTCATTTGAGCTTCTGAGTGACTCAAATGAGGAAAGTCTTGTGGCGGCCATTCATTTTATATATAAAACTGCCTCCCAGTGCCAACACCTACCTGAAGCCGTAAGCCTTCTGTGTCTCAGTTGTAGTTCTCTGCTGCAATTCTATGTTTCTAAACTAAATTTCCCTTGTGCAGGTAAGGTCCGTCCGTGAGCGGCTTAAAGTTCTGGGTGCTGATGTGTCTGTTTGCGTCCTTGAATACTTGAGTAAAATTGTACACAGTTGGGCTGAAATTGCCGAAATGATACTTAAGGACATCAACTGTGACGACAGTCTAGGTGGCAATTTTGTGACATTACCCTGCGGGCCTTTTCTGATTGGTGAAAATGAAACTACCTCCGAAATGGCGGATTTGATGAATGAGCATGAATTCTATGCAAATAGACAATTTTGTGATGTCTACATTCTGCTGGAAATGTTGTCCATATCGTCCCTAGCCGTGGAGGCATCTCAAACATTCGAAAGAGCTGTTGCTCGTGGAGCCATTGTTGCTCACTCTGTTGCTATGGTTCTTGAAAAACGACGTGTTCAGGGCCCAAATCTTAGTGCGACAAGTGGGGATCCTGTATTGGAGGGAGAAGCCAGTGATGAACAAGCCGCTGAAGGGATTGAGTTCAGGGCAATCCTTAATCTTGCGGAGACATTAGCTCATTCTGGAGATCTTCAAGTGAGGGGATTTGTTAAAATGCTATACACAATATTATTCAAATGGTTTCCTGATCAGCCTTTTAGAGTTCAAATGTTGACGAGACTTGTAGATAGATTCACCAGCCATGCGAGTGGCAGCAACGAGTTAGACCTAGAGTTGGAGGTTCTTGCTATACTGATTTTTCAGGAACAAGAGGTTGCGAGACCCGTTTTAGCCATGCTGAAAAAGGTTGTGGAACATGCAAATATTGATAGGGCGGCTCTGTGGCACCAACTGCGCGCAAACAAGGAAGAGCTTATCAGGTTGAAGGAAGAAAAGAAGACAGAGATTCAAATTCTGGCAAAAGAAAAATCTGCCATCACACAAAAATTAAGTGAATCTGAGGCTGCAAACACCCGTCTTAAGGTATGTGATTACTTCATTCTTGTTTTCTTGTTCCGCAAGAGTGTGATTATACAGCTTATTGTCACTGTATTATATGGCAGTCTGAAATGAAAGCTGAGACAGACCGGTTTGCTCGGGAAAAGAAGGATCTGGTAGAACAGTTTCGGGATGTGGAGAGTCAACTGGAGTGGGTTCGATCAGAACGTGAAGATGAGATAGCTAAGCTCTCGTCTGAGAAGAAAAGCCTTCTGAATCGCCTTCACGAGACAGAGACGCAACTTTCTTTGTTTAAAACCAGAAAGCATGATGAGCTTAAGGTACGGACTTGAAATAAGATGATGAGCCTTCTTGCTTATCTCTTCTATTATATTTTGTCCAAGGCTCCAGATTGTATTGTTCACTTACAAGATGCCATTTTCTTTGTTAATAAAACAGAAGGTAGGAAAAGAGAAAACTGCTCTAACGGAGAAGCTAAAGGTAACAGAGGCAGCCCGGAAAAGATTTGAAGAAGAGCTGAAACGGTATGCCACAGAGAATGTAACTCGTGAAGAACTCCGCAAGTCGCTTGAGGATGAAATCAGGCGACTGACACAGACAGTAGGGCAAGCACAAGAAGAGAAACGAGAGAAAGAAGATCAGATTTCTCGGTGTGAAGCTTACATTGATGGAATGCAATCCAAATTCCAAGCTTGCCAGGTTTGACTGAGACAAAACATGTTTCTTCTTTGTTTAGAGCTCATCAAAACTCCTCTTACGTGATTTATTTCAACAGCAATACATCTACAAACTTGAATCCTCACTTCGAGATGAAATTTCAAAACATGCGCCTCTATACGGTGCCAATTTAGAGTCTCTATCGATGAAGGAACTTGATACAATAGCTCGGATCCATGAGGAAGGGCTAAGGCAGATTCATGCCCATCAACAACGTATAGAAAATGGTTTGCCACATGGTCTCCCTTACGGTCATACACTTTACCCGACTACACCACCTCAGCTTCCTCCTATGCCAATCGGTTTGCCACCTCAGATTCTTCCTAATGGTTCAGGGGGTCACTCAAACGGACATTTGAACGGTTCGGTCAGGCCTTGGTTCAGCCACCACACCTAAAAAAAAGTACATCTTTTCTTTCACAGGAAGACGACACCAAAAGAATGGCCTCTTGACTTTGTTTTTGAGAGGTAAACCAATCAATCAACATCATCGATGTTTAGTTTTCCATATATATTTATTTTTGTCTGAGATTTTCCGAGGGGGTTTTGGGCTGCTAGAACCATTGGGGGGAGATCAATGTAGAAGATGAATAAGAAAAGTAGAAGAGGATACAGATGCACAAATATGTTTGTGAAAGAAAAATATATTATAAGCTGTTATGCCAGTGGAATTAAGAGTTACGAGAGTGGCCTTATGCTTCTTCTTTTTGGCTGATTCTCTCACATTTCGGGTCATGCATCTTAACCCAAGTCGGGTATAAGAAGATATAGCTTCGAGAACCACATTGTGTTTGATTATGTTTTGTCGTTCTTAGTTAAGACAAGACTTAATCTTAGGGCATTGTCGTGATACACCTTTATATCATATGCTATTAGACAAAATTTTAACAAATTTGTATTCTCCCACCAATAAACAGAAACGCAACTTTCTTAGCAAAACAAAAAGCTGATGTCGTGTAGCTTCTAAATTAAAGATGCAATGCAACTTTGCCTGCATAGTCTGACTTAAAAAATCCCCCTGGGAGACTTTCTGATGCAGTGTAACAGACGCCAAAATAAGTAAGGAAAGATTTGGGATTTCGAATGTGTTGTCCTTAATGACTACAGTTTCTAGATGTGAACAGTTTCTCCGGAGAACCAGAAATGCTTTCGATACGTAACCCATGTCATTCTCAATGGCTAAGAATGTGAGATTGTTGAAGACCAGGATGGCCTGACAGCAAGCACAGCAATAGAAAGCACCTGAAAAAACACCGGACATAAGCCAGCTGCAATACTGGTTTGAGAATCTCAAAGGATGTCTGATTCGCATATTTTGTATCACACTGAAATATGCCACCAACAAGCTTCCGCACATTAGCAAGTTTGAGAAAAAAACGTCAACTTTTAACAAATCATTATTTCACGCACTTGTTTTTCCCTTTGATACTCATTTAGTATAAAGCTTCATTTGAGCCTCAACTAAGTTTTCCAAATTAACTAATGAATAGTCTATGACACCAACCTCAGATGTCAAACCTTATGTGGCGTAATATATTTGCAGACTTCACTTCTTATGGTTAATGCCTCAAAGCTCAGGGCAAGCAGAAACTAGTATCTAAAGCTGACCACTGTCAACAAGCTGAGTCAAGAACAAGTCGTCAGTTTGAAGTAGAAATGATTAAAAATCAAAGTCGAGAGAAGTTAAAACTGCGAGGCGAGTTTGATATTCGAATCGAGTTAGTAATACAAATAAAGATCGAGGTCACTAGGTTCTCTTTCAATATTCTTTCTATGGAATTCGTATGAGGAAAAGTTTGTTTTTACTCGGCTAGCAAAGGATTTTTTTTGTTTTAATATAACTATAACTATAAATAAAAATAAATCCACTGATCTAGTTTCAAATTAAATTATCAGCTATATTGAAAGCAAAATATCTGCCTTTCTTTTTCTTTTGATTTAGAGAAGATGATTGGGAACTAGTTTATGTGATTTCAATTTTAATAGATTAGATATACCTAATAAATAATTTAAAATATTTTTTTTAAGATAGTTTGAAAAACAAATTTGGATTTCAAAAGAAAATTTCGAGAAGGAAAGAATTAAAAAAAAAAGAATTTGATTTTTTTTTTGAAAAAAATAAAAATACAAATTAGAAACATATTATTAAAATAATGAAAACAGTTATTTTTTTTATTTTTGTTATTTATTTAAACAAATAAATAAACTTAACTATTTATAAGATAGTGATAGAAATATCTTTTTATTTTTTTTTAATGAAATATCTGATTTTTGATGGAAAACTGAGAGAATTACTGTATTTTGTTTTTACTTTGTTTACTCTTTTACTGGTTGGCGAAGACGCAAAGACAAAAACAGATCAGCTCAGACCTTCTCAGCTCAGCCTTCGCCTATTCTTTAACCGGACTCGAGAATAGACTTCGGGAGCTTACCGTCGACGATGGCGCCGATCATCAGATCTAGCCCAGCTCTCGCGTTCCTCGTTTTTCAGATTAGCTTGATCTTATCTGCTTCCACTCTCCCATACTCTTCTGGGTAATGGATCACTCTCTTGCTTTCCCCCCCATCGATTTAGCCTTCTTTAGAGTTTTAGTGATCGTCTAGTTGACCTCCCAAGTTGATTTCAGTTTGATATAATTGATTTGGCTTTGCGAATCCGAAAAGCAAGTTTTCTTAAGCTGTCTTTGTTTGGTTATTTGTGCAGGTCTGAGGATAGTTACACAATCACTGGCAGAGTGAAGACTCCACCAAGTAGGTTTCAGTTTTTTTCCCTTGAGTTAATTAGATCCTTCATTTTTTTCACTTGAGAGGTCGAAACTTGCCTGTTAATCTAAAAAGAATCAGCAGTCTTCATTGTGGACCATGTTGTGTTATGAAGCTACTTGGATTTGGTTATTCATCTGTCAAACAATCTTGAATACATGTAAACATGAATTGTTCAGCATATAGGTTAGAGAGTAGTAGTTATGTTGTATGTCTACTCTTTTGATGCTCTGAATGATGATTTTGTATTGCTGATGATGAATGTATGATAACATTAAATAAACTCTGTGGAACTGATCTACAAGTTCTTTTCCTAGGCAACGTGATTGGTCACACAGCAAAGTTCTCAAATGTCAAAGTTATACTCAATGGTGGACAGAGTGTTACATTTCTCAGGCCTGATGGATATTTCACTTTGTATCCTTTTCATCCTTCCAATTATAATTTTTTTTTCTTTTCTTTGGAGTTTATATATTACATGGAAAAGAAGAGTAATTCTCTTTTTTTTTGGGCTGTCCTTGACTAACTGGTTTGTAAAGTCACAAAGTGCTTGCTGGGACTCATTTGATCGAAGTATCTGCAATGGGCTACTTCTTTTCTCCGGTAAGTTCCTGTTGTTGCTATGTTTTTTTTTAAGAACCCTGTTCTCATACGACGATGGATATAGGTACGAGTCGATGTTAGTGCACGGCACCATGGTAAAGTTCATGCAACACTAACCGAAACCAGGAGGAGTCTTACTGAGCTGGTTTTAGAGCCATTGAGGGAAGAGCAATACTACGAGGTCATTCTCTTTTCATTTTTGGATATTTTGCAAAAATATTCTCTTCTTTTATCTTTTCTTTCTGATTTGATCTTCTGCAAAAATACTACTACAGATTCGAGAGCCTTTCTCCATTTTGTCAGTTGTGAAAAGTCCGATGGGTCTCATGGTGGGATTCATGGTCGTGGTTGTCTTCCTAATGCCCAAACTGATGGAAAACATAGGTACGCTTCTATAAACCTCGACTTGTATGCAGACACTCTATGGTTTCATGAGCCAGTACATTCATCTTTCGAGCTTTGCTTGTATACACTGCAACTTTACTTCCATTTTTCGAGCTTTGCTTGTATACACTGCAACTTTACATGTATATGGTCCAGAATTGATATTTTTACCCACAATGTGTCATAAACAGATCCAGAGGAGATGAAGCAAGCACAAGAGGAAATGAGGAGGCAAGGAGTGCCTTCGCTCTCGAGTCTGTTGCCAAGCGCTGGGGCTAGCCGTTAAGCGTTTCTCAGTCAGTGTATCACACTCATTGTAATAGATTTGTATTGTATAATAGATTTGTATTAAGAACATAAGAAAAAACGGGAATGTAATGCAATTTAAGAAGCATTAGAACAGAACGAACTAATCATTGGAGAGGTTCATGCTCATCATTAAACATCATCACCGCATCATAATCCTATATATCTGTTAGAGTCATCATCTTTGTGGTTGTATCATATTTGTATTTGATGCATAACCAACCACATGAAGATATGAAAGAGAGAGACTATCTGAACAAACCAAAAGTTAAACGTAGACTGTTTCGTACAAAATCTTTTAGGTATATGAAAGTGGTGGCTAATGGGCATCGATTTTATGAAGACTGTGAAGTGAAGTTTTGTCAAAGTAGTGATATTTTCACAGATTTTACTTAGAAACGTGTTCGCTTTGATTCCCCTCTTTAGTAAAAGTTGTTTCGTGTAACTCATTGAGTTTTTATGGATTTTTTTTTCGTTATGATCCTTAGGGAAAACGTTTTTGTAGATTTTACGAGGAATGCTCACGATATACAAATTGGTCAATACTTTTGGTTCAGTTTGCGGTGGTTTCTATCGGAAATCTAACGGTTCCTATCAGTTTCAAGCGGTTCGGTTTATAAATTCATCATCGTTTAATACATGATACATATATTTACATTTTTAAATAGATTACATACATGTCGAAGTGGTAACTTGGGAGTGTCAAGTTTTCAATTACTCATGTTTAAACACACGGGTATTGGTTTAATAGGGGTAAATGTGGGTCAAAACCGGAACTAAACCAATATATCCATAGTTCAAAATGATGAGAACCTGAATGTAAATTTCTTATACCAAACATTGATCCTAAATGGTCTATTTCGGGTCTCGGTTTTAATGGCCACGCGGCCCACGCCTGCCTAACCCTCTGACCTCTAGAGAAGGTCCTCTCATCACTTGAAATACCTAACCCTCTGACCTCTAGAGAAGGTCCTCTCATCACTGGAAAACAAAATTTTCTGGCAGAAACTTTAATTTCCCCTATGATCTCAGTCTACGAGCGTGACCGAATTTATATACCATACATTCAGAGCGCCTTAACTCTGATCCTTGTACCCTCCCATTCATCATCTCCCTCTCACTCTGTCTCTTTCCTCTGATTCTGGATTGAGATGGAGACTTTACCCACGACGACGGTTTCGTCTTCTAAACGAGGAAGATCCTCCAAAAATCAGAGTACCTCCAACTCCAAGCCATCCGTTATCATGGCTTTCTTCTCTTGCGTTGCTTGGCTCTACGTCGCTGGCCGGTACGTCCACTTTTTCGTTGATACGATAATAAAATCTCCGATGATTGTAGATTCCTTCCTTTGTGATGGATTCGACTCGATATCGCGATCGAACTCTTTTTCTCATTATATATACGATTAATCAAATCTCTCAGATTCTAGATCCTTTGCTGTTTTTCAAATTTGTTTAGGTTATGGCAAGATGCAGAGAACAGAGTGATAATCAATAATATGCTTAAGAAGAATTATGATCAGGTTTGTTTCTTTCTTGAAAGCTTGTGGAAACCCACTTCTTATCATTCTCATGTTGTTGATAAAATTCTCTTTGGGAATGTAGAAGCCTAAGGTTCTTACGGTGGATGAGAAGCTCATGGTTCTCGGATGCAAGTAAGTCGATTTTTTTTTTCTGATTTTTGTGTGCCAGATTTTTTTAGTGTTTTGATGTTGTGATTGTAATTGCAATTGTTATTTAGAGATCTTGAGAGGAAGATTGTTGAAACTGAAATGGAGTTAACTTTGGCAAAGAGTCAAGGCTATCTGAAAAATCAGAAAAGTGAGTCGTCTTCAGGGAAGAAGAGGTTGCTTGCTGTAATTGGAGTATATACAGGCTTTGGAAGCCGTTTGAGGAGAAATACATTTAGAGGGTCTTGGATGCCACAAGGTATCATAGATCATCACCATGCTGTGATTGCTTGCTTGTAGAAACCAAACCATTTGGTTATGATCACTAGTGTTTTTGGGTCTACAGGTGATGCTTCGAAGAAACTTGAGGAAAGAGGAGTTGTCATACGTTTTGTGATTGGTCGAAGGTTTTTCCATTAAACTATATCTTTTGTCACTTGATGGACTGTGATACTGATGTTGATGTTTTAAGAATTGCAGTCCAAACCGTGGTGATAGCCTAGATCGAAAGATTGATGAGGAAGATAGAGCCAGAAAAGATTTTCTGATTCTTGTAAGTAAACCATATCAAAAGCTTTAGATTGTTTTTTTTTTTTTTTGGTTGCATGCATGCTTGATTGACTTTTTTTTTTGGACACACTGTTTTTTACTCACTGATGTGGCTTCTATATTTTTCTGCCAATACTGGGTTTATCAGGAAAATCACGAGGAAGCACAAGAAGAGCTACCCAAGAAAGTGAAGTTCTTCTTCAGTGCTGCTGTTCAGAACTGGGATGCAGAGTTTTACATCAAAGTCGACGACAATATTGACCTAGATCTTGGTAGATACTTCCTCCTTTAAGTTATCTTGTTAAGTTATGTTTGATCCTATTCTGAATCACCAATTCTTTTTTTTTTTTTGTGTGTGGTAAATGATAGAGGGATTGATTGGCCTCCTTGAAAGTCGGCGTGGTCAAGATGCGTCTTACATTGGGTGCATGAAGTCTGGGGAAGTTGTTACTGAAGAGTTCGTATCACACACTACTTTCTTAAACTCAATTATTTTTACATTCAAACTTTTTTTATATTCATTCATGGGTTTTGGTTTTCAGGGGAGGGCAATGGTACGAGCCAGAATGGTGGAAGTTTGGGGACGAGAAATCGTAAGTGAATGAATATATTATATACTTTTATGATGTACTAAAGTCAATACTTATCTTTCGTTGTCTTTTAGATACTTTCGTCATGCAGCTGGTTCGCTTATAATACTATCCAAGAATTTGGCTCAGTACATAAACATTAACAGGTTGGGCTCACAAACTTACTAGAAAGAGTATGTCGTTGGCATTATTGTTCCATGTCCATTTCTCAAGCATCACACAATTTTCTCTTCCCTGTTATATGCAGTGGATCGTTGAAGACATATGCATTTGATGATACCTCTATAGGATCTTGGATGATTGGTGTTCAGGCAACTTATATAGACGACAATCGCCTTTGCTGTAGCAGCATTAGACAAGGTAGTATGCTTAAATCTTCAACAGAATTAACCAAACGTGAATAATGTATGTGGTATAATCTGAGTATCTCTGTTGACTTTTGCAGACAAGGTGTGCTCTGTGGCTTGATCAAAGGGCCCTTAACAACTTAACCGCTGGTGTTTTGGAGTTTTCTTGGGGAGTTGTTATATTTGTTGTTTAGAATCAGATTACAATCAGCCATTACTTAGGGCATATACCCAGGAATTTATAGCTGTGAAGAAAATTATAAGTTACAACTGACCAAGAATAGTAGAGAATCAGTTGGACTCAGTCCCGAGCTTTGAACTATAGTTCGAGTGATGGAGTAATTTACTTGGAACCTTATATATGAATGAAAACATACTTGCTTTTTTCTTACTCATTTTTTTGTTTCGTTGTTTACATCAAATTTTTTAATCTCTATTTTCTATTTGTCAAGTCAAACAATACATTTTTTCGAATTTTTTAAAAATCGACCAAATATTTTAAGTCAATACATTTTTTCGACATGATANCGAGTGATGGAGTAATTTACTTGGAACCTTATATATGAATGAAAACATACTTGCTTTTTTCTTACTCATTTTTTTGTTTCGTTGTTTACATCAAATTTTTTAATCTCTATTTTCTATTTGTCAAGTCAAACAATACATTTTTTCGAATTTTTTAAAAATCGACCAAATATTTTAAGTCAATACATTTTTTCGACATGATATTCTTATCTTTTTTTTTGAACACCAACTTACTTTCATTTAAAACTTAAACTTCTTGATACAATAAAAAGAGGGAATTGTCCATCCTCTTTGGTCATAAACCGAAAATACAACAGATAAATAAATAAAACATGATAAGTCTTCAAACGAAGATGACAGCGAATTCAAGACGAAGCTTGGATGCGTCAAAGGAGCCTTCACGACATAGTCGGGGAGTTTGAAAATAGTCACATAATGTGACGTTAAGGTCCAGACCTCATCTACGAGAATTACCGAAGTAACCTCGGTTGCATCTTCTGGTCCCGTAGAGACCGCTCCACAAGATAACAAACCGATGAGTAAACTGAAACAAACACTCGGCAATGAGTCCGAGGAAACATCTCTTTCCATAGGAAGAGGGAATGGTAGTAAAATCTTCTCTTCTAAAGAGAAAGATGATGAATATAGAGCCAGTCCTGGTGAATCCACCAGTAAATTCTTCACAAAAGAGAGATATGGCATAAAGCTTGGATAATAGACCCCGGTGAACCCACCAGGACTTTGTTACATGATATTCTTATCTATTATCACTTCTCAGTATCTTGATATGGGCACCATATTGAGTACCTACCTAGCTTTGGAAGTTAAAAAACGCCTCAAACACGCGATTATGATTTTTCATCAATAAAATAAACTAAGTACATGATTGTTCTCTAGAGGTGCAATGATCAGTTCAGACAGAAAAATAAACAAGATCAAAAACAGTTCTCGGAAAGTAGTATCTGATTTTGAAAGACAATCTTGCAGTGCTTTCCAAGTTTGCAGGCTTCGACACTTTTGTGATCCAGATTAGTATTTTGTAAAAGCAAGCTGGCAACCTTTGAATGGGATGACCAAGATAAGCATGCCAAAAATAATTGCAACACACTGGATAATGTGTAAAACCAGATTTGAGACCATCCAAACATAGAGTTTAGAGACCATCCTTGGCAGAACCTTCTCCAATAGTCTTTCTATAATTAATATATTGGAACTATACATCTGTAGGATTTAAGATAGCCATGCAATCAAGGTCCGTTAATGTTGCTTTCTTCATAGTCAAAATGTTATATATATATATGAACTCATGCATAAACATGCTTTATAGATTTTTTGAACAATTCAAGTCTCTAGTTCTCTTTATTCACAACATTCTAAAATATCTATTTACATTGGAAATAAGCTGGGCATCACTTATCAGATGATAAATATCTACAGGATCAACACTAATAAGTTTTAGAAGCTTTACATGCTAGGAAAACTTTACCAATAAAAGCTTGCAAGTCTGCCTTTCTAACCAACTCATTACAAGCTCAAGCAGACATTGCATTTTTCTTGGAAACATGGCCACATCCCTTCAACATTTGTGGTTTCAAATAAGGATGAAGAGACCATCACTTGTTTTTTGACGTGATTTTTCATTTTGCAGTGATCATGCTTATCGCAATCCCAAGCATAGATTAGAACTGGTTAAATGAGTAAGATGCATCGCCTTGGAATTATTGAATTGCTTCAATAAATATTGTGCGGCAGAATTCACGTTTTAATTTTTTTTATGGAAAGGGTCAAATTAATAAATTTGAATATATCTTTTTCAAAAAAAAAACTTATAATATTTGTTTCTATATGTGTCTTTTTCATGTCACACCAATGAAATTTGTAGTCATGGTTCTTGCCGTAAATACATATATATATATAAGTTGACTTTAGTAAATAAAATAGTACGTAAATAGTTTGTTATACACAACGCTTGTTTCCCTATTTTATTCGTGGACTAGAGAACACTCCATCCATCCACAAGGCATATTCATTCATTCCTCTCCATTCTCATCGATCCAACATTAGATTTCTATGGGAAAACCAACGGGGAAGAAGAAGAATCCCACCGATCCTCCCACGGATTCCTCCGTCAGCGGCGGCGGAGGAGGAGGAGGAGGTAACAAGTCAGGCAAAAGCTTCGATCGTTCTGCCTCCAAGGCGGCAGCAACCTTCGACGAAGACATGGAGATCTTCATAAACCGAGCATTAGAGCTCAAAGAAGAAGGAAACAAGCTCTTCCAGAAACGCGACAACGAAGGCGCCATGCTACGGTACGACAAAGCCGTCAAGCTTTTACCTAAAGATCACGGAGACGTAGCTTACCTGAGAACGAGCATGGCTTCTTGTTACATGCAAATGGGGTTAGGAGAGTATCCGAACGCTATCAACGAATGCAACCTCGCTCTTGAGGCTTCTCCTAGGTACAGCAAAGCCTTGTTGAAACGTGCTCGGTGCTACGAGGCGTTGAACAAGATGGATTTCGCGTTTAGGGATTCGAGGATTGTTTTGAATATGGAGGCGGAGAATGTTGCTGCTAAGGAGATCTTTGAGAGGGTGAAGAAGGTGTTGGTAGATAAAGGTGTTGATGTGGTTGAGATGGAGAAGAGTTTTGTTGATGTGCAGCCTGTTGGCGCTGCGCGGTTAAGGAAGATTGTTAAGGAGCGGTTGAGGAAGCTGAAGAAGAAGAATAACAAGCAGAAGAGTAACGAAGGCGAAGTTGTTGAGAATGAAGATGTTGAAGATGGAGAGGAAGTTGATAGCGGGAAGAAAGTTGAGGAGGATAAGGTTGTGGTTGAGGAGGAGAAGAAAGTGAGTCATGTAATGGACAAAGAGGTTATTGCTGACGCGACGGTGACACGGACGGTGAAGTTGGTTCATGGAGATGATATAAGGTGGGCGCAGTTGCCGTTGGATTCTAGCGTTAGACTTGTGAGAGATATAATCAGAGATCGGTTTCCTTCTCTCAAAGGTTTCCTTATCAAATATAGAGACTCAGAGGGTGATTTGGTTACCATTACCACCACGGATGAGCTGAGAGTGGCTGCAACAACGAGAGAGAAACTTGGCTCTTTTAGATTGTATGTTACTGAAGTTAGCCCCAATCAAGAACCCCTTTATGACGGATCGACCGATAAGTTTGCCAAGGGGTCAAGTAGTGTTGCTGATAATGGAAGCGTGGGAGATGATTATGTGGAGTCATCTACTTGCGTTGAGCATTGGATTTTCCAGTTTGCGCAGCTGTTCAAGAACCATGTTGGGTTTGATTCTGATTCTTACTTGGACATTCATAACCTTGGGATGAAGCTGTACACAGAAGCAATGGAAGATATTGTAACTGGAGAAGATGCGCAAGAACTCTTTGACATCGCTTCTGATAAGTTCCAAGAAATGGCTGCACTTGCCATGTTCAACTGGGGGAACGTTCATATGTCTAAGGCAAGAAGGCAGATCTATTTTCCCGAGGATGATGGTTCGAGAGAAACTATACTAGAGAAGGTCGAGGCTGGATTTGAATGGGCGATGAACGAGTACAACAAAGCTGCAGAAAAATATGAAGAAGCGGTTAAAGTTAAATCTGATTTCTATGAAGCTCTTCTTGCACTCGGGCAACAACAGTTTGAGCAGGCTAAACTTTGTTGGTATCATTCGCTTAGAAACAAGATAGATATTGAAAGCGAGGCTTCTCAGGAAGTACTGAAACTCTATAACAAAGCTGAGGAGAGTATGGAAAAGGGTATGCAGATTTGGGAAGAGATGGAAGAACGTCGTCTAAATGGAATCTCTGATTCTGATAAACATAAGACATTGCTGCAGAAGCTGGGCTTAGATGGGGTGTTTAGTGAAGCGTCTGATGAAGAGCAAACAGCTAATATGACATCCCAGATAAATCTTTTGTGGGGGTCATTACTGTATGAACGGTCTATTGTGGAGTATAAGCTTGGCCTACCCACTTGGGATGAATGCTTGGAGGTTGCAGTGGAGAAATTTGAATTAGCTGGAGCTTCTGCAACCGATATAGCTGTCATGGTAAAGAACCATTGCTCAAACGAGAATGCACTTGAAGGTAATTAAAAGTGTATATATGAATACTAAACTGTAGAGAGATATCTAAATACAAACAAACAACAAGTGCAGGTATGGGGTTCAAGATCGATGAGATAGTACAGGCATGGAACGAGATGTATGATGCCAAAAGATGGCAGATCGGCGTCCCATCTTTCCGGCTAGAACCTTTGTTCCGGAGACGGTCACCGAAGCTGCATGATATTTTAGAGAATGTGTTTTCAGGGCCTCAGTGATCAAACAGTCATCATATATATGAACAGAGCATACCAGCTGGTAAAAATCTCATTTTTACTTCCCCTTAACCCGTAATATGGCTACTTTTTAACACAAAAAGATGTGAAATCTTGCTTGTTATAGGCTGTGAGTTTCTGTAACAAGTAATAGATTTTTAAATCCCAACATGTGTGCCTTGAGATGAGTGATATAAGATAATCATGTAGTCAGATTGCTTATATATATCTGAAAAGTTGATAGGTTGCCAAAGAATCGCCAGAAGTTCTGATCTATTGATGATCTGTTTCAACAATGTATCGTTTATTGCAGGTATTGTATTTACTGGGAGAGTGGGAGTTGTATGCAAATTTTTCTTCTATTTTTGGTTTGGTTTCTCAATTTCTTGGAAGCAATATTTTTAAAAAATCTTGGCAGTGATGATTTTTTTTTTGTGTGCAGAATACTTTTTTTGAATTGTTTTGTGCAGAATATTTATGGAACTTTTTGTGAACATTTTGGAATCAGCATAATTTTTTCATTTTGGTGGTTTGTAATCATATCATAGTTTTGTATATTACAGCTATTTAGCTCTATTTTTATTGATTGTTTTGATTAGTTCGTGTATATGTTATTTGTTGCATTCTTATGTAAAGGTAGTGAATTATTTCGGTTTGCAGCACTCAAAATTCATAGCATCATACATCTCCTTTCTTTTTTAAATGAGAGAGAATATGGCATCAAAATAACCCACAAGTAAAAAATAATCAAAATAAATTTTAATCAAAAAAAAGATGATTCTACATTTACTTTATAAATACTTAAATATATGTAATTATTTAAATAAATAATAATAATAATTTTTTATTATTATTTTCGAATATTACGTTTTGAAATTTTTTATTTTTATTTGAAATTTTTGTTTCAAAATATATTTTTTAAAAATATATATTTTAAAATCCAAAATTTCATTTGAAACTATTTTTAAATTTTATATTATTTATTTATAGAAAATTTCAATTTTATCCATTAGATCTAGAGTTTAGATTAATTAACTTTAATGTATAGATGTCTATTTATTTTTTTAATAAAATATTTTGTTTATTTTAGGGAATTTATGAAAAATAAAGATTTGAGTATATGAGACTTTGTTTCTAAGAAAATGTCTGAGATTCATAACCATAAGATAGTGTTTCTGTCTGCTGCGATCACAATCCTTCAATTACTTTGCCAAAATGGAGAAAGTGAGGCAAGCATCGCACGCAGGCTCTTGGTATACCGATAATCGTGAGTTCTTATATTTTCTCTCGAACCAAAGTTGTTCATCTCTGGTTTTAGTTTCACTGTCTAAAAAGTCAAAGTTTTGACTTTTAATGTCTCTCTCTCTCTCAATCAAACTTGAATCTGTTTTGTGTTTCTTTTTAAAAATCAAGCTACGAAGTTGTCATCGGATCTTGAAGAATGGATAAGAGCAACTGGTTTAACCAAATCACCTCATGTCCGAGGCGTCATTGCCCCGTAAGATTCTCCTTTACTCCCCAAACAAAAAGTTAATAATTATACTTTTGTCTTAAACTTTTCAACTGGAATTCAGACACGCAGGTTACTCCTACTCCGGTCGTGCAGCTGCTTATGCCTTTGCAAACATTGATCCCACCAACATGTAATTGTAACCAACCAATCTAGCTTGTTGTTTTTGTTTTTTCTTTATCATTACATCTTATCATGGGTTCTGTCTTGTTGTTCAGTTCCAGGATATTTCTTCTTGGTCCATCGCACCATTACTATACTCCAAAATGTGCCCTTTCGACTGCAAAAGTGTACAAAACTCCCATAGGAGATCTACCTGTTGATGTGGAGAGTAAGTAAAGTAGCCTTCTCTTAATTTCTGATCGTTGATAAAACTGCTGAGGAAATGGTGTTGTTGTTGTTGTAATTATCTTATTTCACCACCACACCAGTGATTAAGCAGATAAGAGCTACGGGGAAATTTGGAATGATGGATCTCCGAGTCGATGAAGCTGAGCATAGCATGGAAATGCACTTACCTTATTTGGCTAAAGTATTTCAAGGGTAATCAAATCAAATCAACTGTCAACTCTGTGATAGTAAGGTTTTTGGAGCAACTTTTTTAAAAAATAATTGTTTGGATCAGGCACGATGTGAAAGTTGTACCCATCTTGGTTGGAGCAGTGAGTGCAGAAAACGAAGCCATGTACGGTGAGTTGCTTGCTAAATATGTGGATGATCCAAACAACTTTTTCTCTGTTTCCTCTGACTTTTGTCACTGGGGCTCAAGGTTGTTTGTCTCTCTTATCTTTTCTCTCCTCCTTTATTGTGTTGAAATGCCATCTCCAGCGAGCTAATGGTTGTGTGTTCATATGTTTTAAAAACTAAATATATTTATTAGGTTTAATTACATGCATTTTGACAACAATCATGGTCCAATACACAAATCGATTGAGGCACTAGACAAGATGGGTATGGATATAATAGAGACCGGAGATCCAGATGCTTTCAACAAGTATCTTTTGGAGTTTGACAACACCATTTGTGGACGCCACCCTATTAGTGTTTTTCTCCATGTAAGCTTGTTTCTTTACTATGGTTGATACTACTTTTCTTCAGTTCAATGAATGATGAATCTAGTGGTGAATTAGGCTTCTTTGCAGAGATTCTCAAAAAAAAAAAAAAACTTGTTACTTTACAGATGATAAAACATAGCTCAAGCAAGATTAAGATCAATTTCCTCAAGTACGAGCAGTCAAGCCAGTGCCTGACGATGCGAGACAGCAGTGTCAGCTATGCATCTGCTGCTGCTAAGTTGGATTGTTAAACTGAAATGACGATTTGGTGCACAAAAGTTTCCATTCGGTTTCAAGGTGTAGAAACATATAAATCTGATAGCATTAAAAAAAACAAAGGGTTTGGTGTTTTACTAATCTTTGTAGTAAGAAAAGCACAATAACATCCTCTTCCATTGGCTCTTTATCTAATACATTGCGTTTCTCTCTCACAACGATACGTCCAATACAATGGAAACACAACATCTACTGAGAGATAGAGAAGAACAAGAGGATACATCAGAAGTTAACTCTTACGATCTCCTTACTTCCTGAATATTCTGGCAAACCTTCCTTCCGCTGCCGTCTCTCTCTGCTGCAGATGATCCAGAACACAAGTGAAAGCATCACAGCCGTCGATAATATAGCCAGACCCACATAGACCCTGTAACCATAACGTCTGAGTCCTGGACAATTGTTATTCGTTATGTCTCTAAAGGTCTGCTTTGCGTATGAACAATCCTGAAGCTGAACCAAGAACGGTGCATTGTTGATCAACCCTGTGCTGATGTTCGCACATGATGCCATCTGACCATACAGCGCCGGCGTCAGCCTCCCTGTTGTTATGCAAGTCCCGTTCTGGTTTACTTGGCACACAAAACTGCTCCATGCTTGAGTAGCATTGTTCAAATCGAGCTCACCAGGGGAGCAAGGGCGATCGGTGAGGTCATGGTTGAAGGGATTGCAGAGCATAGGAAGCAATGGTCCAGATTGGTTGTAGTACATTTGGACAAAGACTGGAGAGAAGTTGATGTTGGAGATATTAGTTACGACTGTGTTGATGAGCTCCACGAGCTGACCCGTCACTTCTTTGCTACGCATCAAAGTTTCCTGAGCTGTAGCATTGTCTGTACAAGGCAAGATCTCGTCTAGAGCCGTGTTGCTTGAGGGTCTCTCTACCCATTCACTCATTGCCACACATGTGTCTGCAGTTGCACTGATGCTCAAACAAAGATCATTAACGGTTTTGAACACTAACAAAGAAAAAAGAAAGTAGTTAATGAAGAAGAGACATACTTGTGTAGCAGAAGAAACGTTCCGCTCAAGATGAAAGTACCAGTCACCAAAATCCATCCAAGGATCACAAGGCTGCATAAGAGGAAAGATGATGATTCAGATAGTTTTATTAACTCATGAAAGTTGGCACAAAGCAAATTTCACTCACGTGTAAACGATGACTTGCATCCCAAAGATTGAAGAAGCTGAAACATACAGGATCACTAGAGTTAATACATTAGCTGGTGAAAGATGATGATGAGCTCGCAGGAATAGTGACTTACCGAGACCAAGAAATGTCAAAATAAGCATGACAATTGAAACTACTATAAGAGCCACCCTCCTGCAATAATAACAAACAAAGAATGATTCACATTCTTTTCAAGAACCAAAAACTTAGGCTTCTGAAGATGTTGGGAGTTGTTACACGGAATTGAGGAAATTTCTTATGTCATTGGAGCTGCTAGTGGCTTTGTCAGTGATGGTAGTTATAGAAGAAGTTAGTTTTGCTCCGATCTGATCGATTTCAGTTTGGACATTTGCAGGTAAAGACACCTGAAGAACTCCAATCTGCTTTGCTGATGTAAGATAATCTGATATAGCTTTAAGCTGTGAAACCGTGCTATCTGCTTGGCTCATCACATAAGCTAATGTCTCTGTCGTGCTTTTATTGTACCTTATCTGACCCGAGTATAGCATAACACATCCAATTCTGCAATAGCAGATAAAGCTCATGTTAAAAAACCTTTATGAAGGAGCAGAGTTTGTGTTCACTTCTTTTACTCACATTGCCATAAGAGTGAAGAAGAGGAGGAAGATGAGGGAGAGAATGTAAGCAACTCTTGAGTATCCAATAGATTTGCTTCTATGGCATATGTGACACATGCATATAACCAATAAGCAGATTCCAAACCCAAGAAACCAAACAGCAGAAACAGCAAAGAGAGGAACAGCTGTATATCCCACAGACTACAAATTGCAAAACACAAAAGACACATGAACGTAGCATAGATAGAGTCAAGAAGCCTTATTGAAGTAGAAATAATTCTTACGGCCCAGTAATGTTGGTTGCTGATATTCCATCCTCCAGTATATTTCTGGAAACCATTGAGAGGATCTTTTCTGAATGTTCTTTGAGCAGCTAAAGCTACTGAAGCATCTCCAATCACTTGAGGGTTGTTGTAAGTAGGTCCATATAATGGCGTTTCTGCCACTATAAATTTCATTGTAGAATTTTCCCAAATGGTGGTTTTCTCACCAGCTGAAACAGAGACAAATCAGAAGACTGAAATTAAGATTTTTATTTTTTTTTAAAATATTAGTAAAGACTGAAACTTTTTTTTCTTTTCTTTGGCCAGACCTAAATACATAGGAATCTGCAAATAAAATATTTACTGATGTTTTGATATTTTCTCAGATTTTAGATAAGACCCATCAGTTTGAGAATCTTTCAAGGGTTCAGTTAAGTTTAGATTTTTGGAGCAAAGTGGAGTGTGACATTTTCATGGAAAGAACCCTCTTTACTTTCCCACGAAAAGAGAAGGCTTTCTAGAGAAACAGAAAAGAAAATGAAGATAGTAAAAGAAGAAAAAAACAACCTAAGACAGAAAGACAAACCTGTGGGAGGCTGAGTAGGAGAAATGTGAATGGTTGAAGCTCCATGAGCAAGAGAAAGAAAGGTTAAGAAGCAATAGAAGAGAAGAAGAGTCATTCAGTACTACTTTGAAGCAATCTTGAGAGAGGAGAGAAAGAGAAAGAGAAGTGGAGTCACAGTCTCAAAGCAGAGGAGAGAAGGAGAAAGACAATAATAATAAACGCAAATTTGCTTTTACGAATTTCTATGTGACCCACCTAAGACTTTTGTGTAATGAGTTTATACTGATGATACATAAATTCTGGATTTTTTTGAGGGATTTGGACAATGGAAAAAGGATAAGATTTGTTGTGAACAATAACAAATTATGTTATATTATTCTATATATAGTGATATAATTTAGGAAGTAAATAAATATTTATATACAAGTATATCTAGAATATTGTATATGATAATATTTATAATGGTCATCTATATCTAATTATTTATAGAATTCTTCTTTGGATATCCACTATATAAAAATAAAATTTAGAGCGTATAGGATATTGTCTCGTTGAAAAATTTATATGAAAAAAATAATAGAAAAGCTAAGTTTGGACATAAAATTCGTAACCTGAAATCCAAACGGAATCTAAAATGAAAAACATGATTTGTATTCAATGTAATGAGTTTTGTAACACATTACAAAACCCAAAACCAGAATTGTTATTTATCGAACATAAACGAATAATCTTAAAAATCCGGAAAACTAAAAAAAACTAAATATATATCCAAAAAAATATGAATGTACAAATTAATATGAAAAACTTTATTTAGGTCAGTAAATATTTTATTTGCAGCATCCTATGTATTTAGGATAAACAACTTATAAACTTTGTAAAACACTTAAAATTCTAAGTATTAAACATCTTATGAATTTAATAAAACATCTTATAAAATCAATGCTAAGCTTTATTAATCATTTGTAAAAGTATTAAAATAATTATACAGTTTTATAAATCGGTTATAAAATTGAGAAATCAATGTATAGAAATTAAAATTATTGTTTTATTAATCATTAAATATTTATAAAAAATATAAATCGATTATAAAAATTTAAACAATGCATAGGTGATAACAAAAGTTTTAAAACACATTATGATAAAATTTCTCAACTAAAGATAGATTGTAAAACAACCTCTTGACTGGAAATTTAATAAAATAAACTCTCAACTTTGATTTTGTTAATGTTTGCCACCCTCCATTTAAAATTCTGTGACAGAGGGTGACAAATGTTAACATATTTAAAGTTGAGGGTTTCTTTCGTTGAATTTTTAGTTGATAATTTATTCTACGATTTATTTTTGTTGGGGATTTTATTACTAAAAACCTAGAGTATTTTAAAATAATTAAACTTCTTTTTTAAAAATACTAAAATATACAAAATGAACATATATGAAATCTAAATATCTCAAAAGAAATAATAAATAACATTCATATTTCAAATTTTAGAATTTTTTTTTTTTACTTTGATAAAAAATATTAAAACTATTTGTCTTTTATAAAATTGCAGCGAAGACCACAACATTGTGGGACCAACCACTTTCTGTCAACTACTCCTTATTTCTTAATAACACAATTAGCGACGACTTTAAATTACACACCGTGACAGTATGTCTTCTTCTTCATCCTTCCTACTACTCACAAACATACATTCATACATACAAATCAACAGCATAGCAACATTAATAAGTTTTGATAGTAAAAAGAAAAAGAAAAAAAAAAGAAAATGAGTTTTCGTGGGAAACTCTTCTTCCGACTTCTCATGACTCTATCGTTATTTCTAATAATCAGATACACCTACATAGTGTCCGGTGATCCTCCTCTCCAGCAAGATCTCCCTGGACGCCGCTCATTTTCTTCCAGAGATGACGTCATATTTCCCGTCAAGACTCCGTCGAAGACGACTAAGAGACTTTTTCACACCGCGGTCACAGCGACGGACTCCGTGTATAGCACGTGGCAGTGTAGGATCATGTACTATTGGTACAATAGGTTCAGGGATGAACCCGGTTCGGAGATGGGAGGATATACCCGGATCTTACATTCAGGTCGACCCGATGGGCTCATGGATGAGATCCCTACCTTTGTTGCTAACCCTCTTCCATCTGGTGTTGATCAGGTTCATTGTTTTATAATTTCTTTGCTTTTGGTGATGAATGTATAATATAGATGCATAACATATATAGCTGCAAACTTATAATTTACTTGCAAGATTTCAGACTGATCATGATATTAATTTCCTATTTTGAAGTTTATAACCGAAAATAGCTAGCAATCACATTAACAAAACTAATCTCAAATCTTGTACAATATAAATAAGTAATGTCTAAGTTGTATAAGTAGTTTCCAATAAACATAACCATTTTCATTATTCTATAGGATTTAAACAAAACTGTAGAAACAATGTGTAATATGTGTAACTTTTATTCCAGTGATGAACATTCTAATAAGAAATATCACTTATAGAAAAATTCATATGATATTGTCATGATGAATTGTGTATAATGCGCAGGGATATGTAGTTCTGAACAGGCCTTGGGCGTTTGTGCAATGGCTTCAAGAAGCACATATAGAGGAAGAGTATGTACCATTCTACATTCTCATTTACTTATTTTCATAATATTTGTTTTGATATCTTAACAATTATTTTATTTTAAATGATGCCCCCCCCCCCCCCATAGCTAGAAACTGTTGATTTCAACCCCCATATCTAAGTATGGAAATGCCACTTTTGATGTTCATATGTTTTCTTCTCTTCTTGATCACTATTTCAGTTACATTCTTATGGCGGAACCTGATCATATAATTGTTAAACCAATACCAAACCTAGCCAGAGGGAGTATGGCGGCTGCATTTCCCTTTTCCTATATTGAACCCAAGAAATATGAACCGGTTCTCCGCAAATTCTTCCCCAAGAAGAATGGCCCTATATCAAGAATCAACCCCATTGGTAACTCTCCAGTGATAGTCTCTAAGGTATAGTAATCTTATCCCTACTCCAAGTCTTTTAGAGTATATATAGTTCCATGGATACTAATCTAATTTTGGTTTATTAGAATGCATTGATGAAAATTGCTCCAACATGGATGAACGTTTCTTTAGCTATGAAGAATGACCCACAAACAGATAAAACTTTTGGTTGGGTCCTTGAAATGTAAGTTTTTCTTACTCTTCTTTGTTGTCAAATTCTAGACTTACAATGCTAGATTCATCGGTCTATCTTGATTTATACTATAAGGTATGCCTATGCTGTTTCCTCGGCATTACACGGTGTGAGCAACATTCTACACAGAGACTTCATGATTCAGGTTTTGATAAATAAAGTTTTATCTTGTATAAACTGAGACCTTTCAGACTTTTGGAACATAACAAGTCATGCTTTGTGTAGCCTCCTTGGGACACTGAATCAAAAAAGACGTACATCATACATTACACTTATGGGTGTGATTTCGACATGAAGGTACGTAAAATAATGAAATGAGGATAAAAAACGAAGTTAATGAAGATGTTAGTTTGGGTTATATACTTTGTCTTATGGGTTTCATAACTTACAGGGAAATGTAATGCATGGGAAGATCGGAGAATGGAGATTCGATAAACGGTCTTACGGGAATAAACCGCCTCCAAGAAATCTCACATTGCCACCACAAGGTGTTCCTGAGAGTGTGGTATGTATAGCTTCAACAATGTCGTTGTCTCATTTTTTTTTTTTTGTTCTTTGCACAGTTCTGAACTAATTAGACATAACACAATGCAGGTGACATTAGTGACTATGGTGAACGAAGCTACGGCTAATATTCCTAACTGGGAATCTTAAAAGATTTTTCTTAAAAAGCAAATATTACATTCCTTTGACTCTGTTCCATAGTTTTTATTATTTCCTTCAAATATTGAATTACAGTTTTAACAAATTTTGAGTAACTGTTAGGAAATGGTAACCTGTTTCACAATCAGTCATACAAAACTTTATATCGCAAAACAAAATGCTCAAGAAAATAGACCAATATCAAGCAATAATAACCTGTGTTCGGAAATACGCTAGGCGTTAGTCGGGTGGTTGGTTCACGCCTAGCCAGTTAGTGAAAAAACTGGGACTAATTGAGGAGTAATCGGGACCTAGTTCTTTAATATTATTTTATTATAAATATAGATATATAAAGAAAATATGCATATAAACATCAAGATATACAAATATAAACATCGTAAGATGCCATGGTGTAGTGGCGTGTGATGATGCTGTCCCAGTTTGAGGTGTGCGGTTTGATCCTCTAGTAGTGCATTTTAAATTCTACGCAAAATAAAAATAAAAAACACATAACAGAAGATTCCACATTGGTAAATCATAACAAGGAGAAGGGTTGAAGACATGTAAAAACAATCACCAGATAGTTTGAGTCTTGACTTGCAATTGGACTTGCATTTTAAGTCCACATGTAGCCATATCGAAATTACTCGGGTTTTAGGCGGATAAAATTGGTTTCGAAACCGATTAATCGCCAAACAGGCCGGTTACTCAGTTTGCCAATTAGCTAAGGCACTTTAGCCTTAGTCGCAGTGTTGCCTTGCCGCCGAGCGCTTAGGTGGCCAATTACGCGGCAAGTATCAGTGAAAGCCTTGAGTTGTAAATCTGAGTGAGAAGAGTAGAATAAACCCAATCCAACTGTTCAAACGTACTGTCAGGACCTGTAATAGTCAGACATTAGCTTCCCAACCAATCTTATGTGCGTCTCAGGCTTGTCAATTTTAGGTTCTTCATTGTGCGCCTGCTTCAGGTTGAATTACACCGGTACATGATAAAAGTCTAACTGTGTGACTTACTTGCAGAAAGCACAGTGGAAAACATATGATCTAACAAAGTGTTGTAAACCAATGTATAAAAATGAAGCACAATGGAAAACGTATCATTTTACAAAGTGTTGTAAACCAGTGTATAAAAATGTTTATCTTTGTAGAATACTCTTACAGTGGGAGATTTACTCTTTGGAGTATATCATCCATATTTAAAAGCTATTATATTTCAAATTTAATAAAAATATACATGTTATTATAGTTTCTCAGATTTTTTATAAGGTTTTCTTCGCCTTTTTTAAATAAAAGTTGGGTAAGATACCCTATTAATGATGCCCTTTTTCTTTGATACTTTTTGTTTGACAGGAAAAAAGTACGAAAGAGCTTTTTAAAACTACAATCCAAAGTAGTAATGAATTTCAGAAACACAGTCGGAATATAATTGAACCCCAATATAAATTGTTAAAACAAGCAAAAGTTTAATGAACTGAGCTCACTTACTACAATAGTAACAGCCAATTATTAGATAAAAGAGTTTTTCTTGGCTTTTAAAACCTTGTCTCTGATTATTCGATAGAAAGCAAACAAAAATAAATAAAGATAGTAATTTCCCTCGATGTCCTTCAAGCAGCAGAAACAACTGCTTCAGTGTCCAGTTTAGCCCTTTTGCTCGGTGGTTCAGCTTCTTCAGCGTCGGTAATGTCAGAGTTTTCTTCAGACTCTGTCTCAGCTTTTTCTTCCTTCTCATCTACACTTGAGGCTTCACCTTCTTCCATGTTCTTCAGCTTCTCTATCACTTGCATAACTTCTCTGTTGACCTGCTTACACACAGTAACGTTATGGCAATGGTTAAATATTTATTTTTGGCAACAATCTCACTTTTGATCAAATGACAAACAATCTACTCAAGTGTATACAGTTTATTAGGCTTCTGGCTTTTGTATAAAGCCTTTCCTACACAACCACGTTACAAGAACTCTCTACCACAACTACAAATATTTTGATCAAGAAACATAATGTTATGCAAGTATATTAATTTAATACTGCACCAACTTCATTCAGTTCTAGCAAAGCCTACCAAATAAATATACTAATGCAACAAGTCGTTGTATTATAAGAAGTCTGATATGGGAGACAATATATCAACTGCATGTGACCAATGCAAGAAGAAAGGATGATGATGTGATGTTCACCTGAACGTTCTGAAGAAAGTCAGAAATGTCAGTGGGGCAAGAAGGGCAGTTCATTATGTTTTTCTTTGCACGAAGGGTGCGTCCACCTCTGCTTCTTTCTATCACCTGAGCCTTTCCAACAAATTTACCTTCTAGACATCCCTTGCAGAAGTTATGTGCACAAGGCGTTGTCACAGGAAAATTCATCACTTGCCGACATATCTGGCAATTAAATCCTGCAACAACAGACACCCAACAACGGTTTTAGATGCCAAGAAAGCATGGTTAACAGCAGAGAGTTGGACACTTGAACCTTTCAGAAGTTTTTCTCTCAAGGTATTCGGGTGTGCCGCCTTCATAGCTTTCTTCGTTATCTTCCTCCCCTCAGGATCCAAAACAATAACAGGCTTTTTGCTAGCAGGTGGAGGCTTCATCCATGTCCAACGACCCTCAACTTCCTGATCAAGTAAGCGTATCCGCAGGTACATGGAAGAGATTACAAATAAGGTAACAAAAAAAGTTTGATATATCTGATCACACTCCAAATTGAACTTACATCAAAATCCCATGATGGAGTTTCAGTTCTCTCAAACAGGTCTATTGCATCCTCAAGCTCTGAAAAGACAGGCAAAGGTCTTGGACGATCTCCATGTTCACCACTGCAGTATATCACACAGCTAGCGTTAGACCCAAACAGAAAACATAAAGGGAAGAAGGCACTTCCAAGAAGTATATCAAACCTGGTCCATGGAGCTGGCTCGTTATCACATCTAACAAAAAGGTAACGACATACCTTAAATGAACCCTATGGAAAAACAGAAGAATAGGTCAGGAAAATAATCAACCTCAGCACAGACGAAAAAATTAATTATGGTTGTTAAGCTGTATGCATACCTGCACTCCAACTTTTAGCCAGCACATCTCAATCCTGTAAACACCATCATATCTCACTCCTGCATCAGGGGAATATGCAGATTTTTCGTCTTTGTAAGACCTGGTTATTTATGAAGAAAGAAATTAAAAAAGTTAGGATCACCTCTGGTTATTTATAATTCCCTTTTGCATTTTTGTAACCAAGAAAGTTAAGAAATGAAAGTAAGTTGTCTTCAAAAAAAAAAAACAGCTAACCTGACAACGCGAACAGGATAACCCATTTTGCAACTAACTCTTAAAGCTTCATTGAATTTTGTAAACTTCTGATCAGATGACTGTTGTTTGTTAGTCCTTCTATTGCCGCTGAGGTCTCTTCCTCCACTGTGACACATATTTTTAAGACAATGAAGCAAGTCAGCTAGCAATTAAGCAGGAGGACTAATCAAATATATATGTAGCAAAATTAAGAGTAATGAAAAGAACCTTCCGGTGTAGAGAAACCATTCTCCATGATCCTCGTCGTCATCATAACCACCAGAGAGTACAACGGACTGAGCACCATGTTTGGATTGTCCAGCAATCCCAGACATATGGGGGAAGTGAGCACCCCACTGCCTACAATCCATCCTATAGTCCCAGGACTCACCAACTAAGAGACCTTGATTCCTGACAGGGTCATTTTCGGCAGGAATGGGACCAAAATGATCTAAAGGTATCGTAACATATATCTTGCCACTTGCAGCATTTGCCTTTCCCTTTTTCTTGGCGCGCTCAGTGGTAAACGCTTGGTCTGGTCGGTCTTCGTTGCTCACAAAATGGTAAACGCTTGCAGCAGCAGCGGTTCTCGAAACTTTGGCCAGACGGATTGCGGAAACAAGGGGAAGGTTGATGCGAGGATTCTCCGCCACTTCCTCAGGAATTGCGCTGCGGCATTTTATACAGTTTCGATTCCCTTGAGCAGTCCACTTCACGAAGCATTTCAAACAGAAATTGTGCCCGCATGGCGTCTGCCAAAATAAAAAAAAATACACATACACGAGAAAATACTTTATAAAAAAAAAGTGACAAAAAAAAAAAGAAACAAGTATAGATTACATCAACAAACAGTTATTAACGATGTAGTGAGTGGTTGAAATTGAAATTTCCTTATATATATAAATATACAGATGGTAAGCACAAATAAGTCCCATGCAAATAGCAAAAAGGAATGTATTATGTAAGCAAACATTGGCAATATCGAGATCCATATACAATCATATCCAATAAGTTTCAAACACTAAAACAGATCCGAGACTCAACAAAAGTGTTCAGATAAACAATTATTAACAAGAATTGGTTGAAACGGCAGCATAAAAGCATCTTCAACCTCACTTCATATTCTAAAATAAAGTGAGAAATAAATTAATTTTCCAAAAAAAAAAAAAAAAACTTACCCCGTTAATTTATAAAGAAATGTTTTTTTTTCATTACTCAGCTTTTAATTTCATTTTAGAGTAGAATATGAATTTGAGTTGGAAATGCTCTAACAGACGAATTAATCAACTAATAAACACAGAATCTAAGAGGTAATCAAGTGACAACAATCATATCAAATAAAAGAGAAACCTTAGATTAGATTATAGATTCCAAAAATTGAACATGCATAAGAGGCAAATCGATTTTTGCATGATCATACCGTCACTGGCTTTTCAGGTAGCTGGATACAGAAAGAGCATTTCAAGTTATCACCAAGAGTGGCCAAGATATCAGCATCAAGACCCATAGAGGAACTCTTCTTCTCTTCTTCTTCATCATCATCATCCACGGCGGCTTTACCGCTCAGAAGCCGCTGCCTCTTCTTAGCTTTCTCCTCGTCCGTTAAAGACATGTCGGACTCGATCGCCCGAATGACCACCACGAGATCTGATCCTTCACCGGGTTGGGAGATAGGATCAAAATCTCCGGAGCAATCAGGGCACTCCCACTGCAGAGTGGCAGCAAGGGACTCAAGAGGGGATGAAAGGCACGGCACGTGCCATGGAGTACCGCACGTGCCACACGTGAGAGATTCCTCCGTCGGAGGAATCTTCTTGCATCGCATGCATACTCCTTCGCCGTCAGATGCCATCTCGAGGATCGGAAAGAAAGAGAGAGAAAAAGAAGCAGTGTGTGTTGCGAGAATCTAGGTTTTGACGAAGATATATATATATATATATATATATATATATATTATATATGTGTGGGGAGTATATTGGGAGAATTTAGAGGGACACAAAAGGTTGCCAGATGTTAATATCATTTTTCTAAGAAATAATCTACAAAAATGGCATAAAATCAAAAATTAGTCAAACCAAATCTACCAATATCATTTTTGGATTTTTTCAAATCTATTGAAATTAAATTTTTATAATGGGATTTAACGAAATTAGGGTATAATTTTCTTGTATGTATTTTTATTTTATTTTATTATTGAAAAGTTGTCTGTTTGCAGACATTAGCTGAAATTTTAGTTTTTGTAAATCATTTTTCTAAGAAATAATCTACAAAGATGACATAAAATCAAAAATTAGTCAAACCAAATCTATTCCAGTATCATTTTTGGATTTGTTTCAAATCTTTCTAAATTATATTTTTATAATGGATTTAACGAAAACTGGGTATAATTTTCTTGTATGTAATTTTATTTTATTTTATTATTGAAAAATTGTTTGTTTGTAGAGTTTAGCTTAAGTTTAGATTTTGTAAATCATTTTTATAAGAAATCATCTACAAATTTGGCATAAAATCAAAAATTAGTCAAACCGAATCTATTCCAATATCATTTTTGGATTTGTTTCAAATCTTTCTAAAATTATGTTTCAATAATGGGATTTAACGAAATTATGGAATAATTTTCTTGTATATATATATTTTTATTATTGAAAGTTGTTTGTTTGTAGAGTTTAACTTAAATTTTGGTTTTTGTGTCTAAACCTTTTTTTTATCTAACCATGATTTAGTTAAAGTGGATTCTCTAATTTTAAATAAACTAGATTTAGTGTTAGAAAGTGAAGGAAAAATTTTAGATTTGACAAACAATGAGTGAAAAATAAGACTGAAAAGTGATTATCTCACAATGGAGACTTTTGGGTGGATTTCCATTAATAATTTTCATAAAAAAATTATCTCATGTCGAAGTAACATTAGTATTTGGAAAATATACACCAACAAAATCTGAAGCATTGATTAAGGAATTGAAACCAAAATTGAGTTTACCTAAGATGATGAATATGCTACTCTTGAAGAGTTAAAGAACTTGATGAGACAATTGATTTTAACTTTTAGAGAATAAACTCTTTTCTCGGAACAAAAACATAGAGACTAGTGGATGCTTTTAGCAGAACCATCATAACATGAAATTTAAAAAATGTTAAGCATCAGAACCTGATGATATGACGAGTAGGTTGTACCAAAGANTCGAAGTAACATTAGTATTTGGAAAATATACACCAACAAAATCTGAAGCATTGATTAAGGAATTGAAACCAAAATTGAGTTTACCTAAGATGATGAATATGCTACTCTTGAAGAGTTAAAGAACTTGATGAGACAATTGATTTTAACTTTTAGAGAATAAACTCTTTTCTCGGAACAAAAACATAGAGACTAGTGGATGCTTTTAGCAGAACCATCATAACATGAAATTTAAAAAATGTTAAGCATCAGAACCTGATGATATGACGAGTAGGTTGTACCAAAGATTATGACGTGAATGCGCCAAGACATTATCAAATTATTGAAAGAATTTTACCACTGAAAGCTTTGACCTGAATTTGAACCAAACAAATTCTTGTCTCATCACCAAAAGGGGATAAGCCTAGAGAGATGGCTGAATTTAGACAAAAAAAATTCATGAAATTTGAGTTACAATATTATATCCTTGTAGCTTTTGGAGAAGGAGTGCCTCCTCACAAAGGAGGTTGTAGTGATCAGGCTCGGGAAATTACTATACAAGAGAGTCAAGAGAGTTATCATGAGTTTAGTTTCGGAGACACAATCTTCCTTTGTACATGATCGTTTTAATGGGTGTGCCAACACTTGGTATCGAGACTTCTATCAAAGGGGAAAAGAAGTCTAAATAATTTATTTGGCTCAAGCAGGACTTACATATGTGATGTCGTATTTCATGCTTCCACAAGGCATTTTTGAAAATTATAAAAGTACCATTTCAAACTTCTGATAGAGTTCAAAACAAATAAGCATAGGTTTACACTGAATTGCATGGAATAAGATTTTCTTCCCTAAGAATATGTGGAAGTTGAGATTTTCAAGATCTACATGACTTCAATATAGCGGTTTTCGCAAAACAATTGTGGAAGCAAATTCAATTTCCCTCGTCATTTTTGGCCCGTGTTCTAAGGGAAGATACCATAATCATTATTCTCCCTAAAAGATCGTATAATGTACATACAATCATTTGAATAGCATAACTTTATGGCTGAAAAACATCTACTAAAGTCAAGATTGTGTAAAACAATTTGAACGGCCGATAATACTAAGGTTTGAACTCAAGAGTCTGTCATATGTATTATGTCAAGTACCTTGTTACTGGATTTTGGTGCTTACTAAAACACTGAGAGGGTATTGTTTTATTTATATTTTATAAGAATTTTGACTCTTCATCTTTTACATTAACCACTGGGACACTGCATATACATTCTTATTTAAATGATATCTAAGTAAATGCTTCCATATGAAAGATTTAGGTATGATAAAATATTTTATTGGCATTTAAGTAGTTCAATCACCTAAGGATATATGTTTATGCACGAGAAAATGTGTTCTTGACATTGTTGTGGGTGTTGTTGCTGGGAACTAAGCGAGTAGCTACAACAACGAAAATAACAAGTTAGCTATAGTGAGGGATATTTTGTTAATGATATCGAAGGTTATCAGATACTTCTTGAAGGATCAGTTTACCTTATATATGCATGAATCATGATCATAGTTTTCCTAAGATGTGCATATCCTGGCTCAAATTGTGCAATATTCACATAAAATCATTTGAATGCAGCTACTCGAATGGTTTGGTATCTTAAAGGATTTCAGAGTTATGCTAAATGCAATGTTAAATGCAGACTCCGACTTATAACTCTCTCTCAATCCCTCACATATTATGTTGTCATGTTAGGTTATTCTCTTACTGCATGGAAGACTAAGATGGAATGGGATCAGCATCTACTTGTTGGATTTTGGTGTTTCTGAAGAGTCCTACATAATTACATTTTGGTATTGGAGTCATTAAAAATCCAAATTATAATCATGATTTACTTTGACTAATGTTATCTAAGTCGTCCACTGTCTTGTTGAATAGTTTTCCGCGTCTGTTACTCTGCCAAACTATTTTCTTCTTCTTTTCCCGTCGGCAAAAAGCATCATTGTTAAGTATAACAACACAAACACATATGCAGCTGCCGCAAATTATGAAAAATATCTCATCCTTTCAAGGAGATCATAAGATCTCTTAGAGAATGATATATAATATTTAAAGTGACCAACCAAACAAACAAACAAAAAGTTATATATATATATATATATATATGGCAACGGATACAACTATGAATTATGTTTGGCATAGAGAACGAAAAAAGGGTTATCATTGTTGAAATAAGCAATGATCAGGGACAAAGAACATAAGATTTGGAAGAGTAAACATCTTTATGAGAAAGAGTGTTTACTCTATTATGGCATAGAGAGGGTTGTGAGGGAGGAACCAGACCTCGCTGAAGCTGGTTTTGCAAACCGTGTAGTCGTTCTAAATCCTTCCTCCATATCTGCATTCTCCCAGACTGTCCCCTTCCAACCAAAGCTAGAAGATAAAAGATGATAATAATTCTCCACATTCCTTAGCCGAAGAAGATATATATATAATAAGTTGCTAATTAGGGAAATATTGAACTATTGTCACAGTAAAAAGGGAGAGTATACGAAATGAAAGAAGAAAGTGTTTGTGGAACTCCAACAACGAAGGCGTCCTGTCTATATATAGATGCATGAGTGGTTTGATTTTAAATGATCTGAAATTTTGTATTTTTGTTAATGTCAGACCAAATGAATTTGAACGATGCTTTTTTTTTTTTGTTCACAAACTTTCTTCCATTCATACTTAAACTTCTTCGATACAATAGAAAGAGGGAATTATCCATCCTCTTTGGCAATAAGCATAAAATACGAAACATAGATAAACTAAGCAAGATAGGTCTTCAATCGAAGAGGACAGCAGATTCGAGACGAAGCTTGAATGCGTCGAGAGAGCCTTCACGACAAGGTCGGATAGCTGGAGGATAGTCACATAATGTGACGTTGAGGTCCAGATCTCATCAACAAGGAATACCGAAATAACCTTGATTGCATCTTCAGGCCCCGTAGAGACCGCTCCGCAAGATAACAAACCGATGAGAGAACTGAAACAGACACTCGGTAACACAACCGAGGAAACCGAACCCGATGAATCCACCGGAATTCGTTGTAAGTTAAAGGACCCAGTGAACCCACCGGAATTCCTTACAAAATTCTCCACACAATTCAAATTTTCACACATCAACTTTTCACAATTCACAGCCGTAAACTTGAAAATTGGTGGACCCAAAGTTGGACTTACAGAAACAGGGAGCTTTGAGGCCCAGGCCCACTTGTGTAACTTCCTCGGCAACGACCAACGCTCGCCGGAGGAAAGGGACGTGACGGAACAGAGACATACAGCCAAGGAGATGGAGCGGCAGAGTGGACGTATAATTTCGCCGGAGCGGACAAGGCTCGGGACGGGATCTGACAAGGATGGAGTATTCACTGCACTAGCACGCCGGGGCTCGTTAGGTTCAGGGAGGAGACTTTCAAAGCAGAGACCTGCCGGGATGGAGCTGGTAACGATGGAAGGAGAGCTCGTTCTTGTCAAGCTATCCGCTTTCAGTTCAAGACGAAAGGTCAAAAGTGGAGTCCCACAACCAATATACGTCCGGTCACCGGGAATAGAGTGAGAGAGGAGCACTTGCGGCAAGATGGAGAGAGGATTCCGGTGAAGATCTTCGATTGAGAGCCTCTGCAAGGCGTTGAGGAGGTTGTGGCTCACAGATCTGAGCGAGGGAACAAAGGAAAGGATGCGCTGGTGAGAAGCGTCAGTAGATGAACGGCCAACCGTCCGGGAAACCCCAGAGCAAGGCGCACTCCTGGTGTGCTCACAGTCAGTCGAAGACTTCCAAAGGGAACTCCCGACGTGAACGGTACCAGTGACGAGCTGATGAACGAGTAGAAGAACACAGAAACAAACACAGGAGACAAGGGCAAGAGCTGGAGAACGGACGGCGAAGCAAATGGCCCGACGCCGGCGGCCAGAGGCGCTACCGGCGTCGAGATGAAGTGTTGACGGCGCTGCCTCGATATTCGAGTCTGGGAGCTTCCTAGGGCTTTCTTCAAACGTGAAAAAAATATTTTTTATCCCGAATTTGAACGATGCTAAATTGGTATATTTGTCAACCTTTTAATGATGCTTTTGTGATATTGACTCGTTCTTTGTTATGTATTGTAATGTCTTGTGTTCAACTTTTGTATACAATTATAATTAAGAAAGCGTTCAGTCGCCGTTGTTATGTCAGTTGGGTGGGTTGGTTGATCTTTTTATTTATTTTTTCACATATTATGTAAGCAACCCAAAAACTAGACGAAAAGAAAGAACGTCATCCTTTTATTATCCTCTTTGTGAAGAATGTTTTTTTTTGCTAATTTTTTTTTTAACCTGGTTGAATCTAGGGGAGTCACAAGCTCGCAGATGGACTCTTTCTCTAGGACATTCAAATGGATCCTAAAGCATGGACTCATATCCACGTTAAGTGAACAGAACAATGTAATTTAGTTTCGTATAGTAGGAGGATCAAACCTAAAACGTGTTTACATTCCAAATCCGTCCACTACCACTTGACCACAAGGCTTTGTTCGTTCCTTTGTGATACAAGAGAAAAGCAACAAACACAAACACTTAGCCGACAAAAAATAACAAAATGTCTACATTTCGATTGATATATATGTCAAACCAAAAATAATAATTGACTTTTCTTTTCCTGTTTTACCGGCCAACTTAGCAGTATTGATAAAAGGTCAACCTAACAAGGAGTTCACCAGGAAGAGAAATTTCAAACACATGATGAGGTATATTTAGCTTCTCACTGCTTCTGGTTTATTACCTTTGCATTTTGTATAATGTTTATTCTAAAAAGGAAAATAACATTTTAGCAAAGAAAAAGAAAGAAAAGAAAACAACATACGAGGTCTAACAATTTAAACAAGATACATTTAAGGAGTAAGACGAAAATAATTTCTCAGGCTAAATGCTCTACCTTCTCTCTAGAGTCCGATTAAAATCGAGTTTTGTTACCTTTTGTTCTGATACTTCTAGGTCTCTTTTAGGCTTGGCCATTTGCGGACTTGAACTTCCGTCTGATCGGATTTTATTTTTGTTTTTTTAGTTTAATCTTTACATCCTTTGGGGTTTTGATTTTTGCTAGTTATGCTTAATCTCTTCACTCTTAGGGGAGTTAATCTTCACTTGACCAATTAAAATAGTTGCAATATGTATACAACCATAATAACTTTCTAAAGTGGTAACAGCTTTAATAATACCCATGTTAGGCTAAGCGTTCCCAAATATTGTATCAAGGGGAAGTAGAGCTTAGGATCCGAGTCTTACATAAAGGAATAATATGAGTCTATAACACAACATAACTTGAGAAAGTAATATAACGGCAACAAACTGTTTCTACTCCATGCATGACCCCGTTGGTCTTGAATTGAATCTTAAAAGATATAACAGCTAGTTGTTAATCAAGGAGAGGACACTAAAGCTTCTCTTCTTCTTTGGCTTCTTCCATTTTCACATCAACACTTCCACTAGCTTCTGCAATGTTCTCCTCTCCCTCCAACACATTCAGATCGACGCTTGCTCTCAAGGGTTTTGTTTCTTCGACCGAGTCCATCTCAACATTGTTTAGATTTGGCTTGGTGTCTTCATTGGACTTTTCACTAGATGGAGCCGACAGGATCTTGCTAATGCTACCAGCGATAGACTCGAGTGAACGGAAACCCTCACTCAGCTTGCCATTAGACGGCTGGTTGTTCACATATGCTTGGACAGATTCACGAGCGTTCTCATCTAAATCTTTGCACATCTGGATAAGAAGAGCAAATAGATTAGTAGTGTTGAAATGATTATCCTTCCACCAAAAGATAAAAACGAAGCTTACCTTGTTATAAAGTTGGGCTACCTCAACCCGCTCTTGGTTGTTGTCAGCTGCAGCAACCATTATTTCTTCTGAAGCTGCAGCGAGATTCAAATTAGCTCACATTATTAGAACAACAACTCGCTATTTAAAGAAAACTTGTGATGGAACTTACTGATTGGCTCAGTCTTGGGAAGTGCCTGAAGCATTTCTTCATCGACCTCGATAAAGCTGGGCCCCACTGTGTCAGTGACGACCTTTGGTTCAGCTTCTGGTTCTTCACTAGGCACAGATGATGAGACGCCAAGTCCCTGCAACCAGAGATCCAAATAAATAACGCCGCCAAGCAAAAGACATGCGAAGGAATAAGTGGGGACACAACATACATAATAATCCTCTGCATATTCATAATTCAACGCCTTCTCCAGAAGCAAAACTCGCTTTTTCACGAACTCAACAAGTCTTCTCTGCATGTCCCGATAGTAGAACATCGAGTTAACTTGGCCTGCATCAGCAGAAGCATTACTGTTCCCAGTAGTAACACCACTTCCATGATTCTGGTTATTCTGTGCTCCCAGACTGGAGCTTCCACTACCATTTTGCCCTTGCAAGCCAGCTTGCTCAGCAGCAGACAAACTTATGTGAGGGAAGTTCAATTCTTTGCAGATAAGCTCTTGGATCCCCAACCCTTTGTCATCAACAATAGCTTGCCAGCGTCCGTACCCATGCCTAATGATGAGAATAATAAATAATGATGAGAAAATAAAATCATTCGGTGGATACTGTTTTAAGGATACATACTTTAAAACAGCACGTATCATTATCTTGTCATGTTCCTCCTTCCAAACTTTCCCACTTCTCAGTCCTGGGAATCTTTCAAGAATGCGGTTGGGTAAAACAGACTTCCCTGGATGATCTTCGACAAGTTTCACCTGTCAGACGAAGCACCAAAAGTATACTGATAGTCAAACAGATATACGCAACTCAGAATCAATCAAATCTTCAGGGAGAAAAAGCTTATGAAACGAAAAGACTGTAAAAGGTAGCTTCCTCTAGTTCTGTAAAACGTGATTGGAGACATAGAAGCAGAACATAACCAAACACTTTACCACCGGAATGCACTGAAACTTTTTAAATCCTGATTCTTACAGAGGTTTGGACATATGAATGATTACCGACTCTTAACTAAATTGGCTCAGATCGAACAATAGCCATGTAAAGCAATAGCTACAAAAATAGTGCTACATCCATCTTGCATCATCTAAGTAATGTCCTCAATCACAGTAAACACACAGATATAGAAACTCCAATCACCATGTGGCACACTGTGCATTGGTTCTCAGAAGACAACTCAGAAATAAAAGAGAAACATATTAGAGGGTTACATTTGATAGACTCACCTTCTCCTGTACGAGCATCAGAACAGCAATTCTGACTAGAACATCTTCAATTCTAAGTCCTTCCTTGGGCACACCATCTATAAACAATGCCCATTGCAGTTATATATATATATATATATATATATAACAGATTAACCGAAAAAGCAACAATCAAATTTTGACAAACAATGAGAAGATCAATTATCAGTCACCTGAAAAGGTTGAAGAATTCTCGTCAATATCTTCAGCAATGTGCTTCAAGAAGAGTACTCCATATCTGAAACAATCAGTTGATGAAACAGTATTGTCAACTAGCGAACTGCTTTTTTGATAAAGACGCTGAAGAGAAGAGAATTAAAGAACTGGGTAGATACTCTTTTATTTCATCATAGGTCTTCTGCTTTAGGCGAGGAACAAACTCCTTCCAGTCGTAATTGCCAACTCCAAACCTGGAAATGTTTTGGTCAGACGACGAAAACATGTAAACCAATGTACAGCAAAAGATTGGCGATATATTGATGCATCTAGACAATAGAGTTGCTTGTGTCTAATCGTAAAGAAGATACCTCATCAAAGTCTGTACAAAAATGGCCCTTTGACTCTGGTTGAAACCGAGTACTCTAAAAGATCTCCCTTCGCCTTCCATCAAAGGAGTTGGCTCCGAGTTATCTACAAGGAATAGCTTTTAATAAACTGCATAAACACTTAATCCCACTAATTTTAATAAACACAGAAAGGTGGTAATACCTCGGCCTCTTCTTCTGTATGGCCTTCTGCCCGTTTGATTTCCTTGTCCCGGTGCTTCATTATCTGTTGACTCGGCTTCGTAACTTTCATCTCCGTCAGAGCTCACATCTTCCAGGCCAGCAAGATCATCTTCTTCGACAGATACCAACTAGTGAAACACAAATTATTTATTGCACACCAAACAAAAGACTATAGTTACTTGTGCCTCCATCAATGAACATACTTTGTTTTATTTTCATTTATACACCATCTGATAGGAAAGTGAAGTTTAACATTTATTTAATACAGTCAGCTACGTAGACCAGAATCAAGAAAGACACAAACCTGTTTGCGACTTCTTTTCCTCTTTCCAAGAGCATTAAGCTCCTCAGCCTGCTGCACCTCAAATTTGTCTTTTAACAAGTCTTCCCAATAACTTGCCCTTTCGCCTGCTGAAGATTTGCTTTCCGCAGCAACTCTCTGTGCCTCTAATGCTGCCGCCTCATTTTCATCTATATACTCAAAATTCGCCACCTAAACAGGAAGAACATAAAATCTTATAAATAAAGTAATTTATAGAGTTAGCGACACTAAATAGATATTGGAAAACAATGTTTAGGGATTTCAAGTGTTTAATAATCTCGAAAGCAAATCATAAGAACAGCCACCACATTGCCATTTGATTCAACAATGTCCACAGCCCTTCACTACAATAATCAACATTTCCATGACATAGAAGTACCATATCACTTCGGGTACTTTTCAACAATTAGGCAAAACAAAAGAGGTAGCACGAAGCAACGCAGGACACAGCCTTGTGTTCTAGCTAAGTCTAAAGACCACGCAAATAACACATTCAACGAAATATAATTCTGAACTGAAAGAAACAAAACAAATTTAATAGGTTGAAACCGGCACAAACAACATCAGAACAAGTATAAAATTTCAAACCAACTCATCATCACTAATCTCCAATGACTTTGCTTCTACTTTGAACTGGAACTAAACAGTCAAAGGCACTTTCGATAAGTATCAAAGCGAACTGGGTCAAAATGCATAGATCTACAAAACTTAACATGTAATAATTTGACAAGAGTGTGCACAACAGAGAGATTTACATAGCCACTCAGGAGCTGAATACCATGGAATATAGGAACACAATTATATAAACCCCAATGGAATATCAAAATGTTATTCTAATAGAAGAAGAGGAAACAAACCTTAAAAGCCTTTAAGAATCCATTCTCCTCTTCATCATCCACTGCGACCTCCTCTGCATCTACGAGATCACGATCAAGCAATCTACAGAACAGAAAATGAAGAAAAGTAAAGATCGCAGAAATCTGAAAACAGAACAAGAGAAAGGCGAGGAAAGAGTATAGTACTTGTCTATAGCCGCATCATCATAGTGAATTTTTCCGGACTTCCCTGCTTCGTCATCTTCACTAGCAAAAAGCTCCTTTGAACCATATCTGATGATGTCATCTAACTCTTCCTAAATTACAGACAGGAAAATAAAACAAACAAGACTTAGAGAGAAACAATCAAACAATTATGGACTCCCCTCTCTGGAGTTTCATATTTTAGTTTCACGCAAACAAGTGGTGTTCTCCTTGATGTTCTCCCTTCTAACCCAACTCTGTTGAGAAATTTTGTAAATCACGTGAAAAGGTACATCTTCAAGCAAGAGAATTATACCTGATTGATGTTCTGTGTTTTCAGTTTCCCAACAACAAGATGCTCTAGAACCATCTTCTTTTTAGTCAACTGCATCATCCTTTCTTCAATGGTGCCTCGGTTTATAAGTCTGTAAATCATTACCTGAAGGCAAATATAAGGGTAAATTAGCAAAACAAAAGAAATACTGAAAATGCAAGTTCACACTGCTAAGGATAAAAGTTATAACCTTATTTCTTTGGCCAAGTCGATGTGCTCTAGCCATAGCCTGTAGATCAGCATGAGGGTTCCAGTCACTACAGAAGCAGAAAAAACACTTCAACCATAAGTATGAAAATGTGAGCAGCTGTGAACCATGATATAAATTGCCATCCACACAGAGGCTGATGTCTGCTTCACTCACATTGTGTGCAAATAAAATTTTCTTATCAGGAGGATAATATTCCTGATCTTCCCGCTGTCTTAGAACTTATATGTTCAGAAAATGTTTTTTTTTTTTTTTGAGAAAACCAAGTCATTTGAAAATCAGCATTGTAGATCCAAATTCTCATGCAATCCACCGAAATAAGCTCCTCTAAATGTTTGACACTATAACTATGGGAAGCAGAAAATAATACTAGAACGATGAGATTCAAACCTGTCATATATGATTACTGTATCGGCAGTTGCAAGATTAATTCCTAAGCCACCAGCTCTTGTGGAGAGCAAAAAACAGAATCTGTTAGAGTTTACGGCATTAAACCGATCTATGCGTATTTGCCGCTCAGCTCCTCCAACCTTTCCATCGATTCGCTCATAGTTCCATTCCTGAAAAAGACAAGAATGATATGAATTTTTTTTCCTCAAAGTAATAGAAAATGGTAAAAGCGAGTCAGCAATAGCAATGGTAACAATAATGGTATTTTAAGAAATACAAAACTAATCTTCGAGGGGATAAAGAAGTTATATTGCCGGCAGAAAAAGTTACTAACTTGCATATCCATAGTGACGCCTAACAAAACTAATTAGAAAAAAAAGATGGATGATTCTATAGTTGCCAAACGGTATTATAGAGAGAGGAAAAAAACAAGAATGATAATCTACTGAAACAGAAAGTACAGGAATTCAGGTACCTTATAGGAACAATAGTCTTCAAGCAAGTCAAGCATGTGCTGGAACTGTGTGTATATGAGAACTCTGTGTCCTTGCTCTTTCAGCTTGACCATCATTTTGTCCAACAGTTGCAGCTTTCCACAAGATTCCACAAGTTTCCTATGATAAAGTTAAGAAGAGGTTAATGCAACAGTTAGCACAAGACTTCAACACATTAAAATCAGGCTCAAATTTTCTAGTCCATTTAGGGAAATGAAATGTTACTTGAAAGCTTCATTTGCGTCGTGAATTACTGGTTCAACACCTTCCAGCATATAAGGATGGCAGCAAACTTTTCGCAATTCCATCATTATGTTATTAAGAGAAATCTGTAACAGAATTAAAAATATACACAATTACCAGACAAAATTACAGTAGAAGTGGTTCCTACTCCAACTATGAGGTATATGGATCTTTAAAAAAGTTAACTTACTTGAGCACCTCCTTTTTTGGTCAATACTTGATAGTTACGGGACAAAATAGCCTTATAATATTCTTTCTGCTCGCTGCTTAAATCAACACGCAAAATGAGCTCCTTCTTAGGGGGCATGTCTTTCATTACGTCTTTCTTGACCCCTGCAAAATACAATAAACACAGAGTTAGCATCATAAAACTGTTACTTTGTCAATGATTTCTTCAGGCCGAACTAGAAAAGAAAATATTTTTGGTTTGTACTTCTGAGCAAATGTGGAGCCAACATTTTGTGGAGTCTTGAGATCTGCTCCTCTTGATTAATATCTTTGAACTCCTCCTGGAACTCCTCTAAACTGCCAAACTGCAAGTGTAAAAGCGCAATCAAATAAATTTTTAGCTAGATAAAATTCTGTAAGAAAATCAACTAATTTATCTCCGCTTATCCTTAGGCAGCTACCTTCCCCGCGTCAAGAAAATGCATGAGCATGAAAAGCTCATCCAAGTTGTTCTGAAAAGGCACCACATAATCATTAGCCACATTAATATTTGGCCACATAAATTAAAGGAACCAATCCAATGACAAACCTGAAGTGGTGTTCCTGTCAGAAGGATACGATGGTTACTTGAATACTGTGTCAAAGAAGAGAACAGCTTTGAATCCTTGTTCTTCAGCCGATGGCCTTCATCAACAATCTGACCAAGAAAATTCATACTTCACAATCTGACTATGAAAGAGAAAAGAGAGATGACTCATTAGGGAACAAGACTTACCATGCATTCCCACTTAATTGGTTTAAGAACTGCTGTGTCAAGGTTGATCATCTCATACGATGTGAGGAGGACATCAAACTTGATTCTTTTTTGCTTGTTTTCACTACTACTTTGTCCAGACTTCTTTTTCTTGATCTTTTGCTGACCTTTTGGGAAGTAAAACTCGTGTTCTCTAATAACGGCTCGAGCTGGCGAAGTGCCAAAATACATAACCTGACACGAAGATCATTCCATTAGCAAACAAAAATACATACCACAGATGCACACAAATGGTGCGTGTAAAAAATGCATACATACCACATTCATCTGCGGGGCCCATGTGGCAAACTCTCTCTCCCAGTTCCGCAGAGTCGAGAGCGGAGCGATCACCAAATGCGGAATGAGGTTCTCCTCAAAAAGTGAAGCTAAAAGGGCAATGCTTTGAATTGTTTTGCCTACAACAAGAACAAAACCTCACAACATTACCGGAACTAAACACACAAAAATAATTAAGATCTATGCCACCGGGTGAAACAACTGAAGAATTACCTAGCCCCATTTCATCAGCAAGGATAACATGTGTCTGCTTTGACCACGAGAAGCGCAAAAAATTAAGCCCCTCAAGCTGATACGGATGCAACAAACCTTCAATAGCAGAAAGCAATTAAGACATTGTACAATACCCTTACAGGTAACGCATATGGGTTAAAGGTGATCCAAATACCTTTGAGGAACTCAGGACTATGATCAAACTGTTGAAAGTCTTTGGGGTTTCTTCTATGGTCGACATCTTTACTACCTCTGCGAGTCCTAGAATTGATATCCTTGAACCTTTGGATTTCATTCTGGAAGGTTGAGATGTCTGATTCTGATTCCCAATAACACTCATCATAAGAAAGCTCTTTATACTTTACAAGATATTGTTCCTCGCCATCTTCTTCTCTATATCATATAGAAGAAACGAATTTAACAGTCAATAATCCTTCTCATTCAGGAAACTCAATAAATGAAAACGTTGTTAAACCTGTAGGCAAGAATCCGATCAACAGTGGTCCACTCAGGACGAATGGCGACAAAATCATCTTCGTTGTTATTGGCTGATTCCAACTTCTGACGATGAAAGTTGTTCACCCTGGTTTTTAAACGATGATTGGTCTTATAAGCCTTGACAAATTCCTTCTCAGGCACCCTGTGATTAGTAAAAGAGATATAAGTTTACAAAAAAGACCACCACAAACATTTAAAACAAGACAAGACAACTACACAGTACCAAGAGCAGTGAAGGTATGACAATCCCTTCCACTTGACGAGATACTGTTTCGCAGAAACTTGCTTTGGTGCCGCATCGGAGGAGTCTTGTTCATCAGATATGGTAGGACGTATTTCACAGTCCAATATCTTATCCATCTCACTAAGAGGACTAACCTGCAAACATATTATTCTAAGTGAGTTCCATGTGAAGAAATGTAGCATCCTAAACACAATAACGAAAAAATTTAATATCTTACGCATTCAGGGCATCTCCAATTCTCAACAGAAGCATCCTTAAGAGGCGGAATAAGACATTTAGCGTGATAAGCATAAGTGCATGTGTTGCAGCTTACAAGGTTTGCACTTTCGCCACAAGCTTGACATGCATTTTCTTTCTGTGCATCCAGAGAAAAACAAAACAAATAATAAAACAGACAGAAACTCCATACTAAGAAGCTTAATTTTAGTAAGAGGAGAGACAACGAACCGTGTCGGTTCTGACAATAGCCTCAACTTGCTCAAAGGTCCGGTCTTTTTTGGGTACATAGTCTTCATCATCAGACTCATCTAGGTTATAAACTGGTTTCCTGTCTGATCTTAAACGAAGCCTCTCCACTAAGCTACTCATTTTGTTCTGCCACAAAAAATCTTTTCCATCAATAACTTCAAAAGTGTATAAACTTTTCAGAATTAGGGTTTTTAGTGGATGCAGAAGATCACAGTAAACTTTGATTCCAAATCTACTGGATCGACTTTGAGAAACAAAACCCACAAGACGAAGATCGAGACAAACCCTAACCAAAAAGAAAACCCAGAAAAAGTAGCAACTTTGAGCTTCCAAATGTAAGTATTTGAACTCTTAGTAACTATCCGTTCTTGCAATTCATGGAAAGATCGAAACTTTCCAACACTTTCAAACTCAAATTGTGCAAAAAGAAGCTGAGAGAAAGGGGAATGAGATTGAGAAGTCGCGTAAAGTTTAATGTTTTCCAGAAAGGCGTTGTGAAGAGAAGAGAGTGAGAGAGAGAGGGAAGAAGACGGACCTTAGGATTTGTTGGGATCTGTTTCAGAGGAGAAGTAATCTCCCAAAACCTGAAAATCAGACAAGACGAATTCTTACCGATAACTGTTTGTTCTATTTATGTTTCGGTTTCACTCTTAGGTTTTTATTATAAGGAAGTAGGCCCAATAACCCATATAACGAAGAAATTATGAGAAAACCCATAAAACCAAGAAATTAAATTAAAAGATTTAACTGAATAACTATAAAATTTGGTTACAATAGTTCATATATATATATATATATATATATATATATATATGTGCTCATGTTTTTCAACGTCTATTCTTTTGGAATATCAAGACAAATGAATTCACTTTAGCAAGAAAGTGATCTAATAACATACATGATGTAGAACAAGGACTGAGCTTGTTTCTGTCGTATGGTCGAATTCAAGGTTAGCAAAGACATCAGAAGGTGTGCAATTTGTTGTAGCTCGTGTCATCTTGATGTAGTTGAATGGGAGTTGAATGTGAAAGAAAAAAATATGTCAAGTGGTTGATGAGATACTTCGCATCAATAAAGAAGTAGCTTCAATGAGTGAATGGAATTCATGTGTGTTGACGAAATGTAAGATATGTTTCCATTTGTATCAAAGAAAATTTGTTTCTCATATTTATGTCAATAAGTCTGATCAGCTTTGATGGAGGTGAAGGCTTCTGCTCATGTCTTCTCTCTCTCGTTCCTTTCCATCCATAAACCATGAATTGTGGACTGAAACACATGTATGAGTGTAACACATGGGTACAACATCAAGTGTTGAGTCCGTGATCTTTCCCACCATATCCGACCAGACATTAGTGAACCCATTTCCTAGTATTCCTTTTGCAAGATTCTGTCATACTACAGTTGAGTAGATTCGGATTAAAAAAAGCAAACTGAAGAAGAACATACACTCCAACACTTTTGAAACCACTCCACTGAAGTAGATTTGGACTAAAAAAGCAAACTTGAGACAAATCAAACCGGCACAAATATTTGATATGATAGAGAAGACATTAAAATCTTACAAGAGCAAGAATCTAACACCAAGAACTCATAGTAAAAAAAATCAAATATAGATTATCCGGATCCATAATTTTTAATATACTAAATTTTTAATTTTATTCATAATTATATTTGATATATTAATATTTGTACATAAATTAGTTTTATAATATTATGTTTTATTTTTATAATATCATATATATATATATATATATATTGTATAGATATTTAATTTATGTGTTATTTTTCAAAAAATTGTATTTTATATATAAAAAATGATTATTTTTACAGATTTGAATATCTGTAAATTATATAATATCTAAATAAATATCCAAAAATCACAGATCTAGATAATTATAAGGGCAATTATCTTAAATAGCCCTTTTTAAGTTTTTGTCACAAAAATAGCCCTCAAAAAATAAAATGACCAAAATAGACTTCTTTTTTTTTTTTGAAATTTTGATTTTATTTTTATTTTTTTTTTGAAATTTGAAACTCTAACCCCAAACCCACCATTTTACTCTAAACCCTAAAGTCCAAATTAGTTAACTCTAGAGGTATAAATGCATATAAATGAATTTTTTAGCTTCTAAAAAAACATTTTGGTCATTTTCTTCCTTAAAAATTATTTTTATGACAAACAAACTAAAATGGGCTATTAAGAGAATTTCTCTAATTATAATTATGAGTCCCCAAATCCGGAAACCACAGATATCTAACTCCGTACTACCCCTATTGTGAAGTGTTGAAATCGGAAGGCTCGAGATGGAAATAACACTTTTTTGAGATGGAAATAACACTTCTAGACACTTCTTTGCCTCTTCTCCAAGCATCCAAAATAAATCATATACTCATATAATCTTCTACCAGCGAAGTCTCCGTCTCCTTTCGAAAACCCCTTTTACACGTTGCCCTTCCTTCTTCTTCAACCTCACATGGCGTCCAGGCGATTATCCAAGTCCGCTTCGACAGCCTTCAGGGCGTATAACACTTCCTGGAGACCCTCTCTCCTCCGTTCTCGCGCTATCTCCGCCTCCGCTCACTACTTCACATCGCGCTCCTCTCCCAATTCCTTTCTTCTCCGGCCAAACTCTTCCATCGGAAACACCGCAAATTCGATCACTCATGGCCAACTGTTACCTCTTTCTCTCCAATTCCTTTCTCCGCGCCGCTTCTCTGCCACCGCAGCTCAGGTTCGTGGCGTCAATTTTGGTTTTTTCATGGAGAAAGTTTGAATCTTTGGAAAGAAAGTGTGTTGATTTGTCCTCCTCCCTGTGTGTGTATAGACTAATCAAAACTCATATACGGAGATGGCTTGGGAAGGGATTCTCAATGCCTTCGACGCAGCTCGTGTTTCTAAGCAACAAATCGTGGAGTCGGAGCATTTGATGAAAGCTCTCTTAGAGCAGAAAGATGGTCTCGCCAGGAGAATATTTGCAAAGGCTGGGATTGACAATAGCTCTGTTCTTCAGGCTACAGACGTCTTCATCTCTACACAACCAAAGGTGTTGTTTGCCTCCTTTTTTTTTTATTTCTCTCTAGGGAGGCTTGGTGATATATTTAACTTGATTATTTGTTGTAGGTTACTGGTGATACGAGTGGACAGGTACTAGGATCATCTCTTAGTACTGTATTACAAAACGCAGAGAGGTATAAGAAGGAGTTTCAAGATGATTTTGTCTCCGTCGAACATCTTCTCTTGGCCTTTTATTCGGATAAAAGGTTTGGACAAGAGTTTTTCAAGAACCTGAAGCTTAAGGAGGATGCCTTGAAGGAAGTTATTAAAGACGTCCGCGGTAGTCAACGAGTTACTGATCAAAGTAAGTGTTCGATTTAGTGTTGGTACTCAAAAGATAGTATCACCATTCATCACTGAACCATGCATGCATCTTCTTCTAGATCCTGAAGGAAAATATGATGCACTTGAAAAGTATGGGAATGATTTAACTGAGATGGCCAGACGAGGAAAACTCGATCCTGTCATTGGAAGGGATGATGAGATTCGGCGGTGCATCCAGATTTTGTGCAGGAGGACAAAAAACAATCCTGTTATCATCGGTGAACCTGGTGTTGGTAAAACTGCAATAGCTGAAGGGTGAGTAAGGCTTGCACTTATGATTTTTTTTTACTCTCTTCTGGCGACTTTTACTGAGAGGTTTTATATTCCTCAGGTTGGCGCAGCGAATTGTACGAGGGGATGTCCCTGAACCTCTCATGAATAGGAAGGTTGCCCCCATTTCTCTTTGTCAGTTTGTTTACCTTTTCTCTTCTCTAAGGGCCAGATGAAGATTTTAACATATTATTGGCTTGGTTGGTTTGTCATGTAGTTAATATCTCTTGACATGGGTTCACTGCTTGCTGGTGCCAAATTTCGAGGAGATTTTGAGGAACGGTTGAAAGCAGTACTCAAGGAAGTAACTGCTTCCAATGGACAGACTATCTTGTTCATTGATGAAATTCACACTGTTGTTGGTGCAGGTACCTTTTATTTTAATCACCAACTATAAAAATTCTTAGATACATAATGAGTGTGTATATTTATATGCTTTTCAAAAGATAATCGCATTGACATTTTCAGCTACGTTGTTGAATCAAACTAATGAATGGGTTGATATTGTCTCGCTTGCATAGGAGCTACCGGTGGAGCAATGGATGCGAGCAACCTCTTGAAGCCAATGCTTGGAAGAGGTGAACTGAGATGCATTGGTGCAACTACACTGACTGAATACCGCAAATACATCGAGAAAGATCCAGCTCTGGAACGTAGGTTTCAACAAGTGTTATGTGGTCAACCATCTGTTGAAGACACCATTTCAATTCTTCGTGGGTTAAGAGAGCGGTACGAGTTGCACCATGGTGTTAAAATATCAGATGGTTCCCTTGTTTCAGCAGCGGTTCTGTCAGACCGCTACATCACTGAACGCTTCCTGCCAGACAAAGGTAATGAACTTTTGCACCTTGTCAAAATTTACTCTGAGAGAAGCATTGGTTTTTAAGATGGAAGTCGTTTTGTTTTGCTTCAGCTATTGATCTTGTTGACGAAGCTGCTGCAAAGCTGAAGATGGAGATCACTTCTAAACCAACTGAACTCGATGAAATAGACAGAGCTGTGATCAAACTGGAGATGGAGAAGCTTTCTTTGAAAAACGATACTGACAAAGCATCAAAAGAACGCCTACAAAAGATTGAGAATGACTTGACCGCTCTCAAAGAAAAACAGAAAGAGTTCAGTGACCAGTGGGAGCAAGAAAAGTCTCTCATGACTGTAATACGTTCGTTTAAAGAAGAGGTAAAAATCCTTAGATTTAAAAACGGTATTGTACAAGATCTGGAACACTTTCTTGTTTTGCATAGTACTTTTAGTGGTTTGATTACTTTTGGTGGTTGCTTAATATCCTTCTAAACTTGTTTTATGTTTTTTATAGATCGATCGTGTGAACCTGGAAATTGAATCTGCTGAACGTGAATATGATCTACAACGGGCTGCTGAGCTTAAGTATGGAACACTTATGTCCCTTCAACGCAAATTAGAAGAAGCTGAGAAAAATCTCACGAAATTCAGAGAGTCTGGACAGTCGCTACTCCGAGAAGAGGTAACCGATCTTGACATAGCAGAGATAGTAAGCAAATGGACCGGTATTCCACTGTCGAATCTTCAGCAGTCAGAGAGAGAAAAGCTGGTCATGTTGGAACAAGTCCTCCACAAGAGAGTTGTTGGTCAAGACATGGCGGTAAAATCAGTATCAGATGCTATCCGACGTTCAAGGGCTGGTCTCTCTGATCCTAACCGTCCAATAGCCAGTTTTATGTTCATGGGTCCAACAGGTGTTGGTAAAACCGAGCTTGCCAAAGCTCTGGCCGGATACCTTTTCAACACTGAAAACGCAATAGTGAGGATAGACATGAGTGAGTACATGGAAAAGTTCTCAGTCTCACGGCTCGTCGGTGCACCCCCTGGTTATGTCGGTTACGAAGAAGGTGGACAGTTGACTGAAGCTGTTCGCAGGAGACCCTATTCAGTGGTTTTGTTTGATGAGATCGAGAAAGCCCATCCTGATGTCTTCAATATCCTGCTACAGCTTCTTGACGATGGAAGGATAACTGATTCTCAAGGGAGGAGAGTCAGTTTCACGAACTGTGTTGTGATTATGACATCTAATATAGGATCCCACCACATACTCGAGACTCTCGGCAACAGTGACGATGGCAAAGAAGCAGTGTATGAGTTGATGAAGCGGCAAGTTGTGGACTTAGCAAGACAAACTTTCAGGCCAGAGTTCATGAACAGAATCGATGAGTACATAGTCTTCCAGCCGCTAGATTCAAAAGAAATCTCCAAAATTGTTGAGTTGCAGGTAATTATAATTAACTTGTTTTACATCCCCAATTTCGTTTGGTATTTGATGTATTGTAACCATGTGGTGTAGCTGGAACGAGTGAAGAACAGGATGGAACAAAAGAAAATAAAGCTTCAGTACACAAAAGAAGCAGTTGATCTTCTTTCTCAGCTTGGGTTTGATCCCAACTATGGAGCAAGGCCTGTTAAGAGAGTGATCCAACAGATGGTGGAGAATGAGATCGCTGTTGAAGTTTTGAAAGGAGATTTTGCAGAGGAGGACACTATCCTTCTCGATGTTGACCAGACAACCAACAAATTGGTCATCAAGAAGCTTGAGAACAATGCTCCCATCGAGGAAATGGCAGCTTGATCAGACTACAAACAGACATTAAACTAGTGTCTTTTAGCGTTTTTGTAACTTTGTTCAATGTTATGTACATTCAGCTCTGTTTTCTGACACGTGCGGATGGATGATGTTTGAAAGGGTTATCTCCTGCCGACAGAAGCAAACACACCTACTTCTTTGTCCATAAGCGTTTTGAATTAAAACTAGGAGCGGTGAGTAACGTGTTATGTTAGTTCATGGAGAGTTCGTTGGCGAGAACTCCGAAGAGTTATTCAACTACTCCCTCTGTTTCATAATAAGTGTCATTTTAGTTTTTTGCATACAGATTAAGAAAACATTTAATTTTGCATATTTTCTATAGAAAAACATCATTACCCATACACTTAATCATATTTCAACTAATAGAAAATTAAACTGAAAAATAAAATCAATAAATTATGCATTGAAATCCTAAAACGACACATATTTTGTAACGAAAAAAATCTCTAAAACGACACTCCTTGCGAAACGAAGGGAGTATAAAAGAAATTGATATTCTAGCAGAAACTTATTTTACAACTAAATGTTATTTAAGAGTATTAAAATAATTTTTAATCTATAATTGACAAGTGTTTGTATGGTTTTCATAACTTTCTCCGAAGAGTTTTCACTTTGTTTTTATTTTAATCTTGAGAATATTTCCTTGTATATTTCCAAAAGAAATGTTCTTACTAATCAAACTTTTATCAGTTTATGAGATGAACTTGAGAAATCTAACCTAATCATATCGGAGAAACGATTTAATAAATTGAACACGTTCTCATATCGCTAGAATTGAATCGGATCCCTTCTGTTTAATAGCCTCCGACATTGAAATCTTTGTTTATTTTTAATAGTTTTCTTAGTAATTCTATTGTCTGGTCATTAATTGAGTCAACAACACTCATTAATGATATTTTAGCTTACTAATTGGTTAGTGACTTTGAAATGTCAGTCGTGTCTTTTAATGGGGAAACAATCTGATACATCTGGCTTAGCCTGTTAAACAATTGAATTCTCAACTTTCAGTTGAGTCTACTATTTTTCATCTGGCTAAACAATTGATTCATATGGTCTAAAGGTTAAAGTTACTTTACGCTTTACAAAATGTCAATAATCTAAAGAGAAATATGTAAAATCCAGATTCAGCAAAAAAAACAAGGCATAAGAACACGAATCGTTTTTTATTAAAAATATTTTAATACAATCTTTTGTACAGTCTATTGTGCGTCGTTTTGTCGAGAGTTTGTCATCTGACTCAAGACTCTGATATTGGTTCCATCGAGGGGAACGCTGCTGCAACTCCTACCGAAAAATCTTTGAGAAACTCTTAGTTGTTATATATCACCCTTTGATCTACGCTTGGAAACCATCTGAGTGTAGAGGAATTTATTCATGATTTAAGGGAAAAGCTAGGAATTTCACCTGGAATTGAATTTTACTTGCTTACAATTATATGGATCATGGTTTGGGTCGCCGAGGTATTTCACCATTTACAAAGACGTCAAATAGCTATTTACCAAGACTATATTGGAGGTATCCGAACTGTAGTGGATCTCGAAGTGTTAGCTGGCAAGCTCCTTTTATAAGTGCTAAAGGTAAAATCATAACAGCGATATGATCTTCGTCGAGTATCAAGTATCTTTAAAATCACATTTAGTGTTTTCATGTTCTTTAGATTTTGGTTTGACCATGTTAGTTCAATGCAGATATTATCCACTTAGTTGAAGATACATACATATCCATCTTTCATGAACTATTATATTTTTGTTGAGTCTTTGTAATATTGCACTAGGTTTTTGAACTGAATTTGGAGTGTGATAAAAATCACCTCCAACATGTTTGACGACCGAAAAGACTGGTCATCCTTGTTGGTCCAGTTCAGTTTTTTTTTCCTTTTTTTGTCTAAAACGTCTGTTTACTTATTTTGCGGTTAACTTTGTTACTCCTTGTAAGAATATTTTAAACTGATCATAGCGCAAGAGCATGTGACAGGTTTTTTTTTCTCATGTTTGTAATTGGGTTTGGCTTTTTTTCAGAAGCAGTCCTTTCATTTCCTAAATTTTAATTATATATGACATTTACGTAACAAACAAAAAGAAAATGCTCACACGATCTTACGAGAAGTAATTAAGAAAGAAAAAAAATCTCTAAAGTTTATTTACTTTCTCCTCTGTTTTCTCTTCCAAAAAAAAAAACAAAACAAATCTTTTGTATCTCATTCCCTCATTCCCTCTCTCTCTCTCTCTCTCCTTCATCAAGCTGTATAGAGCTGATCGGCGATAATGGCCAAGTGTCACAGGAACAATGTGGATCCTCTCCACCTTCACCGCATCCCCTCCGCTTCTTCTTCCTCCACCTCCTTGAACTCCTTCTCCAGATCGACATTCCGTAGATTGATCCTAGACGCCATTAGCTGCGGCGGTAGCTCACGTTACCAGCGAGAACTCCAACAAGACGAAGATAAAACCACGAAATCTGAGAAACTATGCGATCTGCTAAACTTAACGAAGATGGAGACTGGTCTTGAGACCACGAAGAAGAAGAAGAAGGAGGAGGAAACGCTGGAGATTCTGAAACGCGTGGTTAAGGATTTACAAGGGGAAGGAGAGAAGAAAGTAATGGCTGCTAGTGAGGTTAGGTTGTTAGCAAAGGATGACACGGAAGCGAGAGTGACACTCGCCATGCTCGGTGCCATTCCTCCGCTAGTTAGTATGATCGAGGATGATTCACTAAACGAAGACGCTAAGATTGCTTCTCTCTATGCTCTTCTCAACCTCGGTATCGGTAATGATGCGTAAGTCTCCAACTGCATGTTCTGTTCCAACCAATGTTTTATAAGCCAAATCGTCACACGGCTGGGTAAAGCAGAATGAAACATTGGCCTATATAACTTCTAAATTTTTTATTTTGAAGAAAGTTACTTAGATATATATATATAAACCTTCAAATTTGTAAAATAAATTTATTAAAATCTTTACTAAATCGATTAGCCTTAGTCATTGACATATGATTAAACTTTCCAGGAACAAAGAAGCTATTGTTAGAGCAGGAGCTGTTCACAAAATGCTTAAGCTTATTGAATCCTCAAAGCCACCTCCTAATCAAGCAATCTCGGAGGCAATCGTGGCGAACTTTCTCGGTTTAAGCGCATTAGATTCCAACAAACCGATCATTGGTTCCTCCGGAGCGATCATCTTCCTAGTGAAGACCCTGGAGGAAACCACTAGCTCGCAAGCTAGAGAAGACGCTCTTCGAGCTCTTTACAACCTCTCAATCCATCACCAAAACGTTTCATCAATCCTCGAAACCGATCTTGTTCCTTTCCTCTTGAACACGTTGGGAGACATGGAAGTGAGCGAGAGGATTCTCTCGGTCTTGACCAACGTGGTGTCAGTGTCTGAAGGAAGAAAAGCGATTGGAGAAGCGGTGGAAGCGTTTCCTATATTGGTCGATGTGTTGAACTGGAATGATTCGGAGACATGTCAAGAGAAAGCAGTTTACATTCTCATGTTAATGGCTCACAAGGGATATGGAGACCGGAGGGCTATGATAGAAGCGGGTATTGAGTCTTCGTTGCTTGAACTAACACTTGTGGGAAGCCCATTGGTGCAAAGGCGAGCTTCTAGGATACTAGAGTCTTTGAGGGCTGTGGACAAAGGGAAGCAAGTTTCCGCTCCCATCTATGGAATGACATCTTCTTCTTCTTCTTCATTGAGCAGATCAGAGAGGAATCGTGAGATTAGGATGAGTGATGAGAGGAGGGCGGTGAAGCAGTTAGTGCAACAGAGTTTACAAAGCAACATGAAGAGGATTGTCAAGAGAGCTAATTTTCCACAAGACTTTGTTACTACTTCACAGCATTTTACAAAGAGCTTAACTTTCTGAACTTTGTAGAACACATGTAAGTTGTTGTCTTTTTTTTTTTTTTTTGAATTATATATCATCATTAATCATTTTCCAAAAATATTGAGTAATTAATCTGGCTCTAGATTTTCTAGTAAAACCTAAAGACATAGCTTCATCTCCCTCAGGTCAAACAGTGTAACTAAGTTCAAATCAGACACCAGTTTACTAGGAGCTATCTAGAAATATGCTTTTGACTATTGAAGATTATTCACATTGAGATTGTCTAATTGAAACACATATTAAATAAAAATATTTTTATCACAAATATAAATATTCTAAAATTTCGAGTTACCAAAAAAAAGTTGTGCTTCTGATTACGATAAATTTTCTCCTGAACATGCTTGGATTAGGTTAAGTGTCATGGTAGTTAACTTTCTATCTAAGATTAGGTCAGTGACAGTGGCATCAAGTGTAATTACGAGGAAAATCAGTGGTGTTAGTAGAGTGTGATCAGGATCCTCACATGCATCAATTAAGTTTTTATATTTTCTCTTCATTTTATTGAACAAAATAAAAACACATTTCTTTTATATTAAGCATGCATTGGTCCACTCGTGGATCGTGCATCTAGTAGTGTCTTTAAAATATTATGACTTTCTTATACCAATTCGCTGCACACTCGTGGGATTTGAGAATAACCGACAACCATTTTCGTACGTTGTTTGATTTTCTATTATTTATTTATAAATGTCATTTACGTAAATGTATAAAGGTTGATTTTTTTTTGTTAGCTTAATGAATTTAAGGGTAGTATACTAGTATTGGCTGGCACTATTAAGCCATTAATTAAGAGTCTGAGACCCCAGATTCTAGATCTAAGAGTATAATTATCCCTAAAAACTCTTATGGGTTTCTTAATTTTTTTTGTTTGATTTATAAAAAAAAAAAAAAAATTGAACCAATTGCGGGCCGCCACGTGTTGGTGGGATCCGCGCACAGTACAAAAAACTCTCAAAATGGGATCCTTAATTGATGATTTCTGTTACCGATTTTTAAAATTTTTGAGGGCCCTACATACTAAGAAACTCATATGTTTACTGCGTTAATGCTGGTCTAACATCTGTAGTTTTGAAATAGGTTATATTTCTCTATGTAGGGTTTGGAATTCATTTATTTATTTATTTTATTTATTTATTGTTGGTTTGGAGTTTAGATGCACCGACAAACTCGAGGTTGTGGAGAAAGAGGAAAATACAAAGGGCCCTCGTCGCATCCGCATTCACAAATTTCATAGAAACAAGAAGGAAGCCACGCGACGTATGTCACAAGTCATAGACTCACAATTAGTTACACTTTGTTTATTTTGTGAGTAGTTCAAAACCTAGTTGGAAATATTCAGAAGACGTTCTTTTTCAAAACAAGTTTCCAACCCAAGTTTGGTATGAGAGAGCTATAATTTAAAGTTTTCCTTATATTGTACATGCACATTTTTAAAAAATCTGTGGTTTAAGCTGGGATGGTGAGAGTAATAGTAATTTTCTGAATTAAGATGGAATATTTCGAAGGAGACGTGCATATTTATAATAGATTTATAATATAATAAGTTAACCGTATACGACAATTAACATTTACATCAAAGAAAAGTGTATACGGCAAACAATAGAAACTGATGACTTTCTTTATCACATTGTAGTTTTGTAATGCTTGTCAAAAAAAGAAAAAAAATTATCGAAAAAGTTATAGAGAAATTTTATAGGATATAATTAAAAAAAAAATTATCATAAATATTTATATAAGGGGTTAAAATGACAAAAATATTTTATTAGTAAAATACATATATTCATATGATTAACTAATCTAGATTTATGGTTTAAATTTGAAGGATGAATTATTTTCAAAAATACTCCCTCCGTTCCATTAAGATGGATGTTTAGGTGTTTTCACACATATTAAGAAAATACATTAATCATATCTCATTTTTAGAAATTATCAAATTCCAATGCATTTTAACCAATAGTCTTTCAATAAATTTAATTAATTTTATTAAAATTTGCAATTTTTGTATAGAAAACATAAAAAATACGTTTTTATGAAACAATTTATTTTTGTAAAACATTTATCTTAGTGGAACGGAGGGAGCAATATTTAAAGCTTCTACCAAGGCTTTGTGACATGTATCTAGTATATCCATCAGATTAAGACTTGCTCTTGAGTTTATCTGCAAAAGACCAGAGAATCATCAACAACGAAAATGTGAGATATAGGCGGTCTTCCTTTTGAGGCTTTATATTCATGAAGATGCTTGGTTTGAATGCTCTACTTAGTTAATCTAGATAAACCTTCCGCGCAGATAGTATACAAGTAAGGTGATATGTGATCACCTTGCATGATTCCTCTTGTAGGAATGATGGTATTAGAAGGTTCTCCGTTGGTAAGAATAGAGTAATGTATGATTGTTGATATAAATTTATGAATCCATGATGTCCATATATTACATATATAAATCCTCATCCACCTTATCAAATGCTTTAGAAATATTGAACTTCAAAGCCATATATTTTGTCTTTGGGTGAAACTGATAATCATGATAGGAACATTAGGAATGAATAGAAAATGAATGAGTACGAATAAAAATTTGGAAATGTTAAAGAATAATGATTACAAATTTATTCTTTAATTCATTCTCTACAAAATAAGAATGAGGAAGAATGAAAAAGAAAAAATATTCTTCATGAATGGTAAATATTTTAAGGAATGTTAAGGAATGTTGTGTTTCTCTTCATTCTTTTGGTTACCACTCAAAGTCTTTAAGTTTTTAGTACGGAGGGAATGCATAAGTTCATGGGTTATGAGCACATTATCAGTTATTTACCTAACTGATATGAATGCTGTTGATTCTTAGAGACAATTTTTTTCAGCCAAGATTTCAGCCTTATGCGCCATAATCTTAGGAATGATTTTATATGCAACATTGGAAAGACTAATAGGCCAATAATCTTTAATGGTACTAGGGGAATCAGTCTTTGGAATAAGGCAAATGTGTGTGTGATTTTTCTCCGGGTCTAAGTGATTGATGAGAGAAATCAAAGTTTCCAATCACAAACACACAATAATTGAACTCTTAAATAAGGAAAATGCAAATTACCTACAATAACAATATATGTATATTCGTACGACTAAAAGCATAATCAATAGTAGATCAGCAAAATATATGTATGTTCTTGTTTCTGAGTTTAGAGAGTAAAAGATGAGATTCAAAGTCTCCTCAGAGATAAGTTAACACAACTCTTCACCTTACTTGCTGCTACTGCTACTCTCATTAACGGGAAGGTAGACTCCTTCTGCTGCCAACCAAATATTATCTGCCCGCTTCTCTCTGATTCCACACACCTGTATCCCAAAAAAAAAATCTCATGCATGAGTTTCAACTTTCAAGACATTGGCAATAAATAATATCTGAAGACTTGACAAAAGCGTATTACCTCTTGCTGACCACCGGCTATACGCTGGTACTTTTTGTCATGGCTATGGAGGTAGCCACTAGTGTCTATGTGTTGAAGTCGGACTCTTTGGTCTTGTTTCCATGTCTTCCCGCTCCCTTCGATTATAAGCCTATGAACAGATCGTAAGGTGTGAGTGTGAGCTTTCATGTGAATGCAAACACACTAAATATTTAGAGATGAGTATCAAATGGCTTTAAGGGATTATTACTTCCAGTGATCCCCAGTATCGGAATTTGAATCATCTCCAAAACAGCTAACCTGAACCAAGAGCAAGAGGAAGAATGCAACTACCAATTAAAACCGGCACAGTACTTCACAATTCACATAGACCCACTATAATATATATCCTCATACTACTGTTTCTCTATATTAATATCCTTGAAGTAACCGTAAGATAGATCTTTCATCCAAGCTTAACGGAGTACAAAAACTTTTAAAATGGAAGAGAATACACTAACCTCTAAGTTGCCAGATATAGGGGAAGCATGCAAGTGACTGTGGAGCCATTTACGGGTCTTCATGTGCTGCAACCTAATGGTAGCTCCACTCATGACGGCATCACCTTGCTTGGCTGTTGTCCCAGGCACAGGTTTAACAATCTATCAAAAGAATAATCCATCATAACTCATCAAAACCATAGCTTCAGATCAAATGCAAGTTAATGTTCTGTTCTAATAACATCCAAAGACACTTAAACTAAATAATCTTGTGTAAAGGAGATAGTACCCAGTAGCTGTTGGAATCAACGACGCCTGGAAAACCAGTGACTGATTGCTGACCACTGCCGGATCCATACGGCACATCGTGTGAATGCAGTCGAAACTTAGTCTTTTCGTGCATCAGCTTTATCGCACTTCCATACGTTATCTATCACATCACAACCAATCTGAATTCGATTCTAAAAAGCAAAATCAATGCAAGAGGAACCCTAATCGATACAATGTATACACACCTCGACGCCTTCTTTACCCGAAGCGGCGGCTGAGGCGCCGGAATCCGAATCGACGCTAAGGAAGAGGAACAGAGCAAGAGAGAAGAGTCCCAGAGCCATTACGAAGAGAAGAGCGATGAACCAGTTCTGCTGATAAAAGGGAAATTCAGGGATAGCTTTCCTCGCTGAAGGAGTTCGTAGGGGCGAAGCAGAGGAAGGAGGAGATGGAGAAGACGAAGATGATGATGATGATGATGATGGCGGCTTTCTTCTCGAGAGAGCTTGTTGTTGCCCGGACGTCGACGCCACCGTGAAGGATCGAGATTGAGATCTCGCCGGAGACAGTTAGATGCCTGACGAATGTGTTAGCTTTGCTGATTCCCGATTATGAGATGAGTTTGTTAAGTTTTCAGTTTATGTTGTTGACACGTAGGCTTACGTTTGGATAACCAATGGTAACTCAACACGTGTACTTTGTATGAGATGGCGAGTTATAAGTGGTCCAAAGACGCAAATCAAAGCTAAAGTTTTCTTTTAAATAGTCAATTTTCTTTTTTCGGATATAAATAAAGACTAAAACAGATTTCATTATAAGAAAATAGTTATAATTTTATTTAGTATAGATACTAATATAAATAAATATTCAAATATTCAAATAAATAATTATTTTATTTTCAAAAGAAATTATTCAATTCGAACAGCCTTCTGAAAGTATTCATCTTAACCAGATTTCATCGAGTGCTAAACTGATATTTAAACAATAAATTAAGATTTTAAATAGGATTTAAACGTAAACTAAAATTTTTGTAGAGAAATCTATCAAATTTTACCATTTTTTTTTTAATTTTCCCTTAAGTTTAAGAGACTTCTTCGAAAAGTATGTTAACCTATAATATATTAGCAGATTTTTTGAAAATTTCTTCTACAAAAATGCTCTTGAAATGCAGCTATTGCTATTGCGGGAGTTTGAGAACACCAGCAAAATCAAAAACGGCAAGAGATCTAAATTACTAGGAAAAAGCATCTTTCTCCTGTCTAACTCAGTTTGTTGGGAGTCATCTTGTCTTGTTTGTTCAACAGAAACCCAATGCTTTAGTTTGAAAGCTACCCAGAAATCCATTCGACAAAACCCATTAACATTTGTTTGTTCAAAGGAATGGAATCGACGCCAGAATGGGCATCTCAACCTTGCATCATGGGGATCTGCTGGATATCCTGGAGGTGTACTATTTTAACCTTAATTCGGTTATACTTTTAGTGACTAATATGTTTTGTGATGTAATATAGATCCTCAGACAAAGGCATGGTTAGAGCAACACAAACATTGTGTGTTTGGATTCCCATCATTGGTCCGTTTCAGTTGGGGAACTTGCACTACGCATTTGAAGGGCGAGGTTGAAGTTACATGGTTAGTTTTTTCTAGTTGCTACTACGCTCTAGAGAATTTAAATCATTCATTTTTCTCATTGTATGGTAGAATATAATGTTGATGTTTTATGAACTTGTGCAGGGAATCAGATGAAGCAGTAGATAGTGGCAATGGAAACAGTAGCAAGCGACAAGCGAAACTAAGCAGATTCGGGTTCGCTTCATGCGAGAGTAGGAGTGAAGAAAGTGAATCAAGCGGAAAAGGGCGATGCAAATTTTTCCAGGCTCGCAAAATCCAACAAATCACTCAGTTTTAGTCTCAAAAAACAGAGCTGAAATTCATCTTCTAGGAGATGCCTTAGGTAGTTTTTATTGCTCATCTTTCTAATGCATCTTTTGACATCTCTAACGTTTGATTGTTGTAAACTTGTAATGGGGTTTTATTATTTGGAATCTTTTCGGCTGGCCCGGCCCATTTCACTATCGCTTCAGTCCGTAAACTAGCCAATAGAGCCGGGTCAGTATAAACGTGTTTTGCAGTTCTATCTGGATGATCCTAGGCCGTGAATAATAATAATTTTTAAACCAGTAAAAAATTTATTAAACGAAAGTTTTTATATTGCGTTTGTAATTACCATTCAGAATTGATAAATAAAATATACTGAAAACATCCAGTGGTTTATCGTGAATTTTATATATGTGTAATATATTCAAATATATATATACACGTCAGCACAGACAAGAACAGAACAATCACACCCTTAATTATCATGGCCACTAGAAAAACTATGTAAAAAACAAGGAAAGGTCTCATCCAAAAGTGACTGATCCGACGGCAGATAATTAATGTTTTTAAATCGACGGTCGACTGGTTCATGCCTCTATCTGGTTTAGTGTGAAACCACGTCAGTCTAACATGAATCCTCCAATAAAATGCCAACAAAGTTCTCTTATTTTTTCTCTTTCGATAAAGCTTCTCTACTTTAATCTTTGTTTTTATTATTTCTTTGGGTGTATTCGAGACATATTCCAGTGAACATATTCTTTACCCATCCCTTTATCTAGATAACTTATTTTTATATTCCAAATCATTTTGATTTAGACTGAGCGACCGAATATTTTAATATGCGATCAACCGAATATTTTAATATGCGATCATGATTTTTTTTAAATGTGACTGAATGTTGATGTATAGAGGTAAGATTCGATGTTCGGTATCTTTAGACGTTCTAGAGAAGGAACAAAAATTAAAACATTATTGTTTGAGACTAAAGGAGACTTATTAGATCAAAAGATTTAAGAGTTTTAACAATGAGGATGTAGTTGGATAGTACGGCGAGTTTGGAAAACTGGTAACATTCTAAATTCAAAATATACTAATTAGATTTACTTATCCGCTTAACCAACTAACATAGATACTTAATTTCATAAAGAAATTGCATTCTAAAGCTAATGTAGCAAGTGGCTCAAAAATGGAAAATACATGTCAAAATTTGTGGTGGCAGGTGTTGAAGCAAAAAAAAAATCAAAATTTAAGAAAACCAATTTTTATTTTTTTATAAATTAAAACAGTCTGGCAATCAACTGATCCAAAAATGATAATTGAATGATCAGTTTTGTGCGATCAATTGATTGCAAACTGATTGCAGGTTGGTCCTGAAATTTTGAAAGCTATAGAAGATTTAATTAAAGATTATAGTTTATGGGTCTAAATTTTTTTTTTCTCAAATTGTAGGTCTATATATATAATTTTTTTTTAAAAAATTGGAGACTTGAAGTAAATGTTTATCTGGCTTAACTCATGATTGACCCTTACTGATCGTTCGATTTCCTCTTCCTTGATCAATACCAAAACTTTCTCCATATGTTCAATAATACAGATTGATGTTGTCCAGAAACCCTTCGTTTTGTTTCGTTTTGCTTCGTTTTGCTCCATTTTTTAGTTTTTGTGTTCAAGATCTCTATCATAATACTTTTCGATATAAAAGTTTTTGTAAAACACCGAAAACCTCAAAAAGCACTTGTAAATCAAAATTATTAAAATATGTAAAAACGTAACACAATAAGAATTTATTGCCCCTAGGCCTCTAGCATTTAGCTGGTTTTCTTCTTCTTGGTTCATTAACAAATTTTATTCAACGATAGTTGACATAAAGATTTAGGTTCAGGAATAATGCAATTAGAATTAAAAAAACACTTTATATTATAGGTGAAAATCGATAGTTCTAATGAAGAAAATACGTTATATTTTTGGATGATGATCATATCTATCTTATTAAAATAGAAATACAAATAAGAATTACCCTTAAGCTTACAATTTATTTTACAAACTTATACCATTAAAATAATTAAATAATTATATCTTTAAACAGTTCTTGATTAGGGTTTGTTGGTGTTGGTGTTGGTATTCCGCCAACAAAGGAAAGTGACGAGGAAACTAATTAATAATAATTATATTAACGGCGATGATAAATTAAATGTAAATTAACAGTAACTACCTTCTTGACAGCAACAATGTTACGATAAACATATTTGATTTGTTGGCAGAAGTGAAAAAGAAAATGTCTAAAAAGAAGGAAAAGAAGGCACACTTGTTCACAATCTTTATATATATATAGCCCCTCTCAAAGTTCAATATCTTTGGAGACTTGTGGGTTACCATTTTACCTCACAAGATGAAACTCTATAAATTAAAATGTTCTGTTCAATTCAATGCCTCGCCAGACATCTGTTCCCTTTGCATGTAAGAGAGATAAAGAAAGCGACAAAAGCCATAAAGAAAGGTAAGACTCTTTGAATGAGAGAGAGATAATAAGACCACCCGCAACGCGGGATGTTAACAAATTCTTAGCACAAATACATAGGCAAATAGATTAAAATAATAGTATAAAAATTTTGCAAGCTAAGGAAGGGTCCTTAGTTAAGGCGTTTAAGGACTTGATCCTTGTTGACATGGCGACGTCCGATTGGTGCAGATTAGGGTTATGTGTCCGTGAGGAAAAAAAAAGTCAATCATTTTCGCGACCAAAAAGAAAAAAAAAATCTTTCGCAAAAGAAAAAGCATATACATGAACAATTGAAATATGATATAATTAAAAATATTTAGAACAAGTTTGATAATGATGAAGATGTATAATTATTGTATGTTTACATTTAATCATTCAATAAATAAAAATTTAAAATTTAAATATTTTACAAATTTAATAATTATTTCTAAAAACTCTAAAATGGATAACACCATTGGATACACAATTTAGACTAGAGTCCTTAACTATTTAAACAAAAAAAAATAAAAAAAAAAATAATATTATTTTATTGTTAAGGACTCCAATGATGATAACACCATTGGAGTTGCTCTAAGGCTCCTCTTATCTTCTCACCAGATCTTTGTTTCTTTCTTCTTTCCTTTTATTTTTCCTTTTTTGGTTATGTTTGTTCTCGATTTAGACAAAAAAAACCCTAGACTTGATCTTCCAAAGGGTGTCTTAAATTAGAATCTCTTCCCTTTTAACAGATTTGTATTCTTTTTTCTTTGTGGTTCTTTGCCTTCTTTAGTTAAAACTTAGATCTAAACCATTTATCTCTTATCCTTTCACTGACCCAATGATTCTTATTCTTCATTTTATCTTGTAGATCTCTAGAGTTGGATGAGTTGTGAGTGAATGAGTTGGGGCAAAAGAAACATACAGAAACTGACAGAAGAGAGTGAGCACACAAACGTAATTTGCATATGCTGCATTTGCTTCTCTTGCGTGCTCACTGCTCTTTCTGTCAGATTCCGGTGCTGATCTCTTTGGCCTGTCCTTGTTCTCTTTGTCTCAATCTCTCTCTCTCTCTCACTCTCACATACACAACCTCTCTCTCACTCTTGATTATATCTAAACTAAGGTAAAGAAGATACTATCGAAATGATGGCTTGTTCTTGTGTATTGATTTTGGTTCGATCTGATTGCATGCGGTGTGAGATCTTCAAACTTTAACCATTAATTCATTATAGTTTAAAGGTATGCGTAATATCGAAAAAGCAATTAATAGGGTTAATGCGTGGATAAGTGAAATTAAGCATGGTAACCTAGTTCTTAATAGGCTGGTCCTTCATTTCTCGATTCATGTATATATTGTTGTTTATGTTTTTCTTTTGTCTTTTTAATCCTTAGTTCCCTTCCATATTCTCATATAAACAATATGTCATTTGATTCATGCGATCATCATATCATCTCATTTTTCGTGAAGAAGATGCTGCAAGATAACTTCGTCATTATAAGAATGAGTCGTTGGCTTTTTAGTTAATTAAATAATTTGCTCGTACATTTTGATTTTATGAGATACATAATTAGCTTATTATATAAAGAGTTATGCTAGTATATACTTCAACAAAAACAATTATGCCGGTATATAGGTAGTTGTACTTGCAATTTTTTATAAATACGTGTAATAATGTTACATTTCATGAATCTTTTTTAAAATGAAGAAAAAAATTATATATAGCATTATTAATCACATGAATCTTGTGAGAATATTCTTGTGGTGGTTTGTTTTGTTAGATTAATTTGAGAGCATGTTCTTGTTTTCATATGCTTTTCAAACACACGATTTGAATGCAACTAATACAGCCTAGCTATAATGTATTGAGTTTGTGGTATTGGTGCCACATGTTGATATGTCATGTCTTTCCGCTTTTGTACTGTTAAGGATGTTGAAAAATATTGTTGTTTGTCGACAAAATATCAATACTAGTAATTAATTTTTGGTCCTACTGTTTACACCTTTTTATTTTTGTTGGGTAAGTCATGAGTCGTTGGGCTGAGATTGTGAAGATGCCGGTGAGGATTTTGTGGTCAAATGTATGCATCATATACGAATCGATATATCCATTGCAAATGCTTTTTTTAGTTAAGGCAGTATTCGATCCTGATATTTGTAAAGAAAACGAAATTTGGAGCACATGGAATACATGCGTATGAATTTTTGAACTGGATGTTTTCAGAGGTGTTGGCTCCAGCTTTATAAGTTTGTTGGTGTGCATACATGAGCTCTCTAGAAATCTAGAATGCAAATCTATTTGTAAACTGTAAAAGGAAATGCAAATTCATATTCTTTTTTACCAAAGAATCATTTGAATGAACCATCCAAATGAAAGTCTAAAAGCAAACACAAAACAAGAAGATAAACTTCGGTCGAAGAGTATGATAAGTGTATACCTCCTACTATTCATTACCAAAAAAAAAGAGAAAAACAACTTAAATCTCACCTATGCAAATGCGTAAACCAAACACAATCGCTTTTTAGGACCAACTAGTTTGAGTTAAACTCGACATGGGTCCATTTTCATTTAGAGATAATGAATCCAATCCACACATGTCTAGATCTTCTATAAAGCTAGGCAACACCTCTACGTACATACGATAAGTATTTCACTTTCAAAGATTTTTCTCTCATCTTTGGCGTGTACCCTTAGAGTTAACATCTGTAGAATGTACATTCTTTCAAGGTAGAAACCACTGAGCGTTTGTGTGATACAAACTTAAACCCACTTGTAGTGCAATTTTGTTGCTTAGCGGACTGTGAAGAATTTCCAGAACTTCTTTATTTGTTAATCAGAATTGGCAAAAGTTATTGACGTTTTAGGGCTTTTTCGTATCAACTGCTGCTTAGAGTTTGATTGATCTATGCACTGTGAAATTCATGGGAGGTTTGGTTTTAACAGCCAGGTTTGACGACCTAATTAACCACAAATGAGAGACAAATTGAGTATGCAAGTATGCAACTAGCCATAGGGGTAGCACGGATCGGATATGTATATGTATCTTTTTCGACTGATCCATGTTTTATTATCATTATCTAAAAATCCATGGTTCCCATATATTTAAATGTCGGATATTCTTTTAAAAATTGTATTATCTAACGGATATCCAGATCTAGATTTGAATCCTTAAAATAAATAAAAAATAAGATTAAAATATTAATATAATTAAAAAATAAATATATATTATTTTAACTATTTCTATATATACTATTATAAAATTAATATATAATAAATAAAAATGATTTTTATATATACATATTATTATTTTGAAATAATTATCAAATAAAAATTATGAATCTAGATATTCAAACCAAAAAATTAAGATATCCAAATCTGATTTTGAAGAATTCAATCAATTTTTATTTCATATTTTGTTTTTGGACTTACATATTAATAATTATAGATAAAATTAAACAAAAATAAATAATAATTAGATATTCTAGAATTCATTTTATAAAAATATTAAAAGATATAAAAGTTTATCAAAAGATAATTATAAAATAAATCAATAGTGAAAGATAATTATTGTGTTTAAATAAATATTGAAAGATAATTGTAAATATTGAATATATTAAATCAATATTAAATAAAATAAGTATTGAATGTATTTAAATCAATATTAAATAAAATAAATATTGAAAGATAATTATAAATATTATTGTGTTTAAATCAAATGAATAAAAAAACTCAACAATTTTGCCATCAATAATCAAATAACACATCGTTGATGTTAATCCCGCTTTTTAGGTTTTAGAGTTGAAAAAAAAAAAAATTCAAAGAAACTATATCACTTTCTCAACTTTCTCAATACCTCTATTAAAAGTATTTAAAAAGTGAAATAAATTTTAACAACTGTTTTGTAAATAGCTGTAGAGAAATTATATTAAATATTAACTATTGGACGAGTTTCTTAAACTTTATATATTTGATTGATTATTTTATCCATGTTTAATATATAATTTTTATTAAAATCCTTTCCTAATATCATGGATAAAGAAAATTTATCTTCAAGGATTCTAATAACGGTGACTGCATGCATAAGCATGAAATATATCAAAAGAAATTTAGGACAAAATATATCAGAACTTAGTTAACTAGGTTTTTGTCAAAAAAATTACTATATCATCTTTTTAAATATTTTCAGTCCTAACTCGGAATTGACTATTACGTCATTCCAATGAAACTCATACTTACAAGAGATTATTTATAAATTATTTTCCGCCACAAATTATAACATTTTATTTTTGTCTCGTGGTACAATTTAATGAATTTAATATATAAACTAACATGGGTTAAAATTTTAACTTAAGCATATCATCTTTTTCTTTAGAAAATGACAAAATTTTCATATTTCTAGCATGACATATCTCACAGGCGGCTGATTTTATTATATTTACAATAATAAAATATAAATATATTATCATACTTAGCATATAAATATATCAACTTTGAAAACTTATTATCATACTTAGCATTTTAATAAATATATATCGTTACAATTTTTTTTTTTTTTTTTTTTTTTTTTTTTTTTTTTTTTTTTTTTTTTTTTTTTTTTTTTTTTTTTTTTATATATCGTAACAATTTATACAAACCATAACCGGCAAAACCGAGTTTCAAGTACGGATTATTTTACAATCAGTCTGTGGGGTCTCTCATGGGCAGAGGTTACTAAGCAGCAAGCAACTTCTTGATGTCCTTCTGCAAAACAGCAGAAACAAAAACAAAAGCTTGGTTATAAACCGGGAAAAACTGATATGAACTGAACCGGAAGCAGTTGGGTTAACCGTACCTCGATTTGGAAAGGGGATGTGGTGGGAGGGTACCTCTCAACGACCTTTCCCTTTTTATCAATCAAGAACTTCTCAAAGTTCCATTTAATGAGATCACCCAAGAATCCTCCTGCGTTTGATTTCAAGAACTGGTAGATTGGTGCTGTGCTCGGTCCATTCACATCGACCTGTGGAGTTCAAACTTATTCTAATCTGCAATACACACAACCGAAGAGAATAATAAAGGCTTCGGAATAATACCTTATCAAATATAGGGAACTCTGCTTTAAACCGGGTGCAAGCAAACTGTTTGATCTCAGGGTTTGAACCGGGCTCTTGGCCACCAAACTGATTGCAGGGAAAAGCTAGAATCTCAAATCCTGTAATTAGAACAACAAGAAAGGTTTGGTGATGTGTTCACTAACTATAAATCCATCCCATGTATATTTACTATTACACCTCAAATGCTTAAAGAACAGATTTGTTATTTAAATGAGTTCAAGAATTCATGAGTTAAAAATGACAAAGTAAAACTCACCTTGGCTCTTGTATTTTTCGTACAGATGTGAAAGCTCTGAGTAATTTGATGATGTCAAACCACTGTATGTTCCAGCAAACATACCTCAACATTAGAAACCGCTACATGAACTATGAATTATATAAGTGACTTCTAGATCACATCACATTAAAAAGAAGAAGAAGGTGATTACCATCTTGAAGCGACATTGACGATCAACATAACTTTCCCCTTATACTTGTTCAAAGAAACATCATTCCCATCAATGTCCTGTCTCCACAAACATGACATGAAGAGTCTCATTATGTTCCAAATTACAGATTTAACAAAGAATACCTCCATTGAAGTCACTAAACCAATTTCGTTTACTTAAGCTTCATCATAACTAGAAGATTCCCAATGAATTAAAGCCCTAGCTTTCTGTTCGGTTAGAAGGATAAAGATCAAACCTTTACAGTGAAATCGTGAACGGTCTTCTCAGCAGCAGCTCTAGCTTGAACATTGAAAGTTCGGGACTTGAAGAGAAACCCAGGATTAATCGGAGACTTTAGAGAAAACCCATTACTCAGATTCGCAAAATTCGATATGGCGGTGGAGAATTTCAAGGAAGGGACAAGAAAAGCCGCAGGGTTTAGAGATGGAATGGGTTTGGAAACGTTGAAGACTGCAGAGAATGGTGAGTAAGAAGACGAAGAAGCCATTATTTTGGTTACAGGAGAAGAGTTGAGTTTATCCTCTTCTGCTTTCGACTAGCGTTAGTGTCGTCAAAATATATCCCGAGTCGAGAGCAGATTATACTTTATACTAATCTCAACACCATTTTTTTAATACACCCAAGGATATTTGATGGTTGATAAAAGATTTATTACTTTTCCTTCGTTTCGATTTAATTATAGTTATAGAAAAAAAAATCGTTTCAAAAAAACTTATTAATAAAAAATTTTATTTTATTTTTTTATTTGTCAAAATATAGTTAAGTGTATAAATAATTATATTTTAATTTAAAAATATATAAATTATACTTTTTAATATATGTGTATAAACATAAAATAACAAATAAAATAAAATAAAAATAATATTTTTATACTAAATAATATAGAATTTGAGTTCAAATAATATTTAAAGTATTGCAAACAAAATCATTCATCATGATTTTATACAACAAAATAAATATATATTGTAAATCTATATTATTATTTGAGAATAGATTTAGTTTATTTATCATATTCTCTATAATATTATATAATTTATTATTATTGCTATTAAGTAATTTAGTTTAGTTATCATATTTTTATTATCTAAAAAAAGGAAATAAACATTTATAATTTATAAGGTTAATTAATCTATATTTAATATTTAAATTTAAGGAGTCGAGTTTTAAAAAATAAAAATTTATGATTTTAATAAATATATAAATAAATATTTTAAAAATAAATAAATAGAATTTTAAAATGATTTCAAAAAGTATTTTTAAATCTCAAAAAATGTACAATTCAAAAATTATAAAGAAATATTCTTTTTATTTGAATACTTACTATATTTATATATCTATAAAGTAAAAGTATTTTTCATAATTTTTTATAAAAATGTTTATTTAAAGAAAGGTAAACATGAATTTATGAATTGCGGAAACAAAAAAAATAAAAATGAAAATTTCTTCATTTTTTGCCACATAATAAAATCTAACAACTAATGCGGCCTTCGTAAATAGATTTATTTGCCGACAATTGATGGATATCCTCGAGATATCTTCTTCGCAATTTTTTTCTTTCAAATTTTAAGAATCAAGAATAAGATTCAATTTTTTCTTAAAAAATGGTAATCCAAAATATAAGAATGAATCTAAAGTTGAGTGGTACACAATCAAGATCTGTCCCCGTTCATTTCTGAGGGAATTTTTGGACCGACTTTATTTGAGGCACATATTTTATTATGAAATTTTTGTTTATCCTCAATTCCCTTACAGATCCTTATCCTAACTGTCTGGATCTCGATATGTGTTGTTGACTCAAACGAATAGTACTAACAGGTGGCAATGCGTTATCCATTAGATATGCTGGATCACAAATAGTATATGATGTGACAGCCAATTTTCTTGTACTCTTTTTAGTAGTAAAATATTAAAAGCTGGCTCTCTACGTCTCCTACAAAATCTGCTGACATCGGATGTAAATAGTGACATTATAAGCTGGACTGATCTCTTTTTTTTTGATCAAAAAAGCTGGACTGATCTTTTATTATATTTTGCCGTTTAAATATTTGTTTATACATTATATTTTAACAAAATCAACTTTTTTTGACTATATGAAATCCACACTTTGACAAAGTTTCTACTGATGATATACTTAGTGTAAGCGAATTTTAAGATCGTAGACTAGCTACCGAGCTTGGATACGGTTTTTCGATCGAAGATCTATAGCCAAAAGGAATAAGCCGCACTTAAAGGAAGAACCACCATAAAAAAATTCTTGTGTATTATTTATAGTAAAATCGAAATCAATCTTTTAAAATCCGCGTTCATTATATAAAAACAAATAATAAAAATCAAATAAAAATCTCAAACTATATTCAATAATACATTTTAGTTTATTTTATATTTTGTCTTAAATCTCAAATGGTTAGCTTAGATCTAGTGAATTAACAAAAAATCAAAGACTAATCAATGAATTAATCCAATATGAACACTTTTAAATTTTGAATTTGAGATCAAAACTAATCTTTATCATAAAAATAACTCAATTTTGTTTCAAGATGCAAGATGCTAATACAATATTTAACAATTTATGAATAAGCCATACTTAAAGGAAGAACTACCATAAAAAAAATTCTTGTGTATCATTTATAGTAAAATCAAAATCAATCTTTTAAAATCCGTGTTCATTATATAAAAACAAATAATAAAAATTAAATAAAAAATCTCAAACTATATTCAATAATACATTTTAGCTTATTTTATATTTTATCTTAAATCTCAAATGGTTAGCTTAGATCTAGTGAATTAACAAAAAATCAAAGACTAATCAATGAATTAATCCAATATGAACACTTTTAAATTTTGAATTTGAAATCAAAACTAATCTTTATCATAAAAATAATTGAATTTTGTTTCAAGATGCAAGATGCAGATGCAATATTTAACAATTTATTGTTTTAAAGAGAATTGGTTCTCAATAATATGATATATAATTTAGTAAAATGTTTCTTTTCTTATATATATTTGTTGCTTAAATTCTGAATATTGTTATATATTATTTAATAAGTTATAATATTAACATTTTAAAATTAGATTTTGCGTGGGAATATAAATTTAATAAAGAAAATGTCACAATTTTTTCTGTACAAAGGCACTTCATGAAATTTATCAGTTTTGTAGGTAGAATTATTTTTATACAAAAAAGTATATGTTGGTCACAAAAGATCCTGTTTATATGAAAGGTAAGATTGACTAATAAATACCACATCAAGCAAATCCACAATTAGTTAAATAATTCTTCTCTGTTTTTGCTGTTTCCTATGATAGATTCATTCTGGAAGCTGTGATGATAAAGAAGAAGCCAAGCTAATATAACAGCTGTAAAGATTTCCACATCTTGAGTTTTACAAGAAAAAGGGTGAAAAAGTTGAAACCTTTCGTAGTTTCTCGGCCAAAAAAAAACACCTTTTCTCATTGTACATCTAATCTCAAGTGGTTGGTCCCTTTCCCCTTTCTCTCCCCCTCCCCATCTAGTTTCTTCTCCTAACTCCAGAGTTTGGTTCTCAAAAGAGCTTTCCTTTTTACTTCTACCTTGAGATATGTAAGTTGCTACCTTTCTTATCTGAATCTTTTCTCTCTGTTGGAATAGTCAAATATCTGCATCTGGGTCTTTTCTTTTCTTGTGTTAGGAACCATGTTTTTATCATGAGTAAGTAGTTCTTAGTTGTTCGAATCAGTTCAGACCCTTTTTGTCTTGGTCTCTGTCCTGAGTAGCTCTTAGTTGATTTGGTCAACTGTGAATCTGTACGAGGTAGAAACTGGATTGTGTAGGATTCTCATAGGTTCAAATCTAGCTTCTTTCTTGGTTATGGAGATTCTGATTGGTTCAATCTTGCTTCTTGGCAGAAAGAGATGGGGACATACCTAAGTTCTCCCAAAACTGATAAGTTATCAGAAGAAGGTGAGAATGATAAACTCAGATATGGTTTATCCTCTATGCAAGGCTGGCGTGCCACCATGGAAGATGCCGTGAGTCAAACATATATTATCTTTAATGCCACGTTTCATATATTATTTTTTTGCTTCTTGTTGATCATATGAAATTTCCAAAAGTTGTAATATTGGTATAATTCTACTAGCATGCTGCTATTCTTGATCTAGATGATAAGACATCCTTCTTCGGTGTGTATGATGGCCATGGAGGTAATGAACTCTTGTCTGTGTATATACTTTTGGTACATTTTTTGATGGTTTTCTTTTTGGATATGGAAACTCATTCTAACTAACTAAGTGGTGTAGGTAAAGTTGTGGCAAAGTTCTGTGCCAAGTTTCTTCACCAGCAGGTTCTCAGTAATGAAGCATATGGAACTGGAGACATTGAAACATCTCTTCAGAGAGCATTCTTTAGGTATTGTTTTTCTTTTTCCTCTCTTCTGCATTCTTGTATATTTAAAAACACTTTTACAGCAAAAAGGGTTTCTACTTAAATGTAGAATGGATGACATGATGCAAGGACAGAGAGGATGGCGAGAGTTAGCTGTACTCGGTGACAAGATGAATAAGTTTAGCGGCATGATTGAAGGATTTATATGGTCACCAAGAAGCGGTGACGCCAATAACCAGCCTGATAATTGGCCTCTTGAGGATGTAAATAGATCTCTAATGTTTCCTTTATATTCTCGAGAAGTGGACACTCTTCAGTTTTTTTTCTAAAAAACTGGTGCCTTTGTTCTCTTCTTATACAGGGTCCTCATTCTGATTTCCCGGGACCTACTTCCGGGTGTACAGCATGTGTAGCTCTTATAAAAGATAAGAAGCTTTTTGTTGCAAATGCTGGTGACTCTCGTTGTGTGATATCAAGGAAAGGTCAGGCTTACAATCTTTCTAAAGATCACAAACCTGATCTTGAAGTTGAAAAAGAAAGGATACTGAAAGCTGGTGGATTTATTCATGCTGGGCGTATTAATGGAAGCTTGAATCTGACTAGAGCCATTGGTAAAAGCTTTTCTTCTTCTTATCCCAACACTTCCATTACAGCTTCTTGAATTGTTTCTGCTTCTTTACAGGTGACATGGAGTTCAAGCAGAATAAGTTCTTACCATCTGAGAAGCAAATGGTTACTGCTGATCCAGATATAAACACTGTAAGAAACTAACTGACTTTTGTTTTCGAGCTCGATTTTTTTTTTTTTTTAAAGCTAATTTGTTATGGTTTTCTCTCCTTAGCTTGACCTATGTGATGATGATGATTTTCTTGTTGTTGCATGTGATGGAATCTGGTAAGAAAAAATATCCCCAAATGTTTCATTTTTGTATATATGAGTTAGTTTCTTGATGATGAATATGATTTTGACCCCATCTTTCTCAGGGACTGTATGTCAAGCCAGCAACTGGTGGATTTTATCCATGAGCAGTTAAAATCTGTAAGTCTTATCTGTTTCCTTCCTTTTTTTTTTTTTTTTTTTTTTTTACTGTATGGGTCTGTGACATTGCCAGGAACTTTCAGGAAACAAAACTTTCAACCGTATGTGAAAAGGTTGTTGATAGATGTTTGGCTCCAGACACTTCGAGTGGTGAAGGTTGTGATAATATGACCATCATCATGGTTCAGTTCAAGAAGTCTAATAGCCCATCTGAGCCTGAACCAGAAGAAGAAACCAAACCAGAACCGAGCCAGGACGAGCCGAGCTCATCAAGCTAGATGGTTCTTTCTTAAAAGAGCCAGGGGGAGATTTGAAACGGTTATGTCATTTGACTTTGGTTTTGAGTGGCTTATAGAAGCAGATGCTGGTGGTGTTTATTCAGATTTCAGATTTTATTTCCTCAGTTTTCAGAGCTTCTCTTGACTCAGACTCTGGTTCCATCGGTTCCTGTAATAAAAACGACTCTGTATAGTTTTCTTGTGGTTTATGAGAAAATGTTATATTAGATATTTTCATATTCTGATGTACACAAACCATTAATGAGATTTACAGAATGTTGTTTTGTTCTTAATCAAAGGGTTATACTCGCTCCTTTTCGTATGATACTCGAGATGTTTTCATATTTATAGTTACTTTTAATTTTAATAAAACTATCTAGTCAAAAATATAATCTATTTTGTAAATGGTTGAAATCATTTTAGATTATATTTTAATGAATTTTTTAGATAAAAATAAACTTTAATAGTTGTATATTGACTTAAAACATCATATATTTGGTACAAAAAGATTATTGTTTCTTACAAGAGTATTGTTTCCTATAAATATTTCTGAACTGTAGCTAACAACAATTTTGTTTGAAACTAGTAGCATATTTAACAATATCATTCTTTTATTTGTCTAAATTTCTACAACCTCTTTCATTTTCTTAATCTTCTTACAAAAATCTGACTCAGAACATATCAATAAACACTTCGGAAACATATAATTTCAAATTATAACCAACTACTTCTTTCGTTTTTAAACAATATATATTTAAACATATTGTAACTAATGATAGAATAAATTGCATAATAAAAATTTTCTTTGAACTTTGCATGATACAAAATTGGAATTTGAACTAATCAAGAAACTAACTCATATGTACAAAATGAAACATTTGGGGAACTAATACAAAATCAAAATTTGCATTACAAATAATCATCAAACATAAAGTCAATAAAACACACTAAAATAATAAACGTTATCTAATTTTAAACAGCATTTCGAAATGTTAAATAATAAAAATATAAAGAATAATAAATTATAGTTTATTTGTTAGTGAAAGGGTAAAAATATTAAAATAAATAATGTTGTATATGGTTACTATTAACTTTTTGTAAGATCATCTTTTACAGAGAGTTGGTTTTGCAAGTGAAGTTTTGGGTGGCTTATCTTGCATTTGACACAATGTTTAGAGTTGCAATTAACATTTTATAAATCATTTTCTATCAATCCTGATAAACAATAAATTTAATTTACTTTTTTTTTGGAACGAAATTTAATTTACTTTAATTATAAAATAGTCGTGAGGAATCGAGACCAACAAAAAACTTTAAGCTAACAAGATGTAATCACAAAAAAAGAGAAACTAAAAGAAAGAGCTTTTCTGAAACAAAAAGCTCATCCATAAAGCAAAACACACATGGTTGGTTCCAAATTAGAACCAAGCCCATAGACCAAGAACAAGACCTAACACAGCAAAACCAACCACCAAGCCTAGCTGAGCCACTAGTCGGAGCTGGAGCCACGGCTGGACCATCTTCGAACTCAACCGGAGAAGGAGCCGGAGAAAAAGCTTTGTGACGCGGACTAACCACGACGAGGCTCAGCTTCTGACCTTTCTCACAGTGACCATCGACTCCACTAATGAAGTAAAATGGACCGGACCTGTCCAATTTCACCTTGGTCTCCCCATCGGTGTAGTTAGCTAAAGGGTTCGTGGTGTTGCAGCTCTTGTATGCTTCTTGTGTTACTTGCAAAACAGAGTCTTTACCAGCTTCATACCGGAAAACTGAAAGAAAAAGGTTTAAGTAATCGAGTCAGAAACAGAGCATGTAGTAGAAAACAGAGCATCTATAAGAAAACAGAGTATATAAGTAAAAAAATGGTGGGTACCGATAAAGTCGCCGACTTTGAATCGAGCTTTTTGAGCCCATTCCGTGAATGAGTAAGAAGAAGAAGGAGGGATTTTCCAGTCGCCGGATTTTCCACCGACGGTAACTTCATTTGCAGCGGCGAGAGAGCATAAGAAGATGAAGGAGAAGATGATAGCCACAAGGGATGAAAACGAAGCCATATATGCAGAATCGAACAGAGTATTTGCAAATAGTTACTGTTGGAAAAGAAAAATAGTAAATTAGTAGTAGAATTTACTGTTATGAATGTGGTGGAGATGTTTGTTGATTCTGAAAGAGGCTCTTGTGATGATTTATAGTGGTGAAGTTCGAAAACTAGCCGTTGTTTTTTTTCTTTAATTAAATGGTAAAGTGTAAAAATGTTACTGTAGCCGTTGGGAAGCTGCCGTGTTGTAACGTTAGAGAAGTTTTGAAAAATTGCAAATAATTTTACTGACATATTTATGTCAGCCAAGTTATAAACAAAATTTAATATGAATTAATATTTTAAGATTGTACATTATTTTACAAAGTATGTATTATATTAAAACAGAATTTTTTTTAAAAATTATATAATTAAAAATTAAATTATTTGAAATTTTATATGTTCATTCTAATGTAACTCGCTATGAATTTTGGAAATTTTATCCGGATTTAAAAACTCAACTGAAACTAACTTAAAAATATATGTTTGGTTCGGATCCGAGTACACAACAAAACACTTATTTGATGTTTTTTAGACATGCATGTCTTGGTTTGGGTACAAATTTTACTGAAACTTGATTGGATATCTAAAGTATGTGAAATATTTTGTGTATATTTGGATATTTCATTTTTAGTTTTTTTTTTTTTGAAATGTGAAAAACCTAAAAATTCTTATAGCTTTTTAAGAACCAGATTAAGCTTTGAATATAGATTTAAAATTTTTGTGGACCAAACTGGGGTGGACATAAATAGCAGTGAGTTTTGAGTTGGAGTAGTCCGACTGACACCCTACGGAATAGTAAGAAATTCGTGCATGAGTAACATTTATCCCCACACGTGTTTGATGATAGCTCAATGCTGAACACGTGGTCATAAACAATCTGAGTCGGTTTCTTATCTCTATTGGGCTTATTGTATTTATAATATGTTGGGCCTCGTCTTGTTTAGCCCGAATCAAATGTAACTTTTTCCAATGGGTTTTAATAGAAAGATTGTCGATAATCTATTGACTGACCCTCGTGTTTACCGGTGTCATCTGGTCTCACCAATGATCAACAGTTCTCCGGATTAACTGAGTCTAAGGCCATTCCACGTAAACATCCCTAAACGCTCTCGAACAATTAAGGCCTATATATACTCCGGATGTTAATAGTTTAGTTAGTGTAAGCACGGCCTTTTCTTAGATCTTAACTTAAGTGTGTATATAATAAAGGATGTTTGTATATTCTTTATTACTTTTAAGAAAACAATGGTATCTAATGTGTACTACTTATTCAAAGATTATTTTAAATGAGGTCATTTGGCAAAACACGAAAAAATTAATACTCACTCCGTTTCACATATTAATAAAACATACTCCCTCTGTATCAATTTAAGTGTTGTTTAAAGATTTTTGTTTTGTTTCAAAATAAGTGGTGTTTTCATTTTTCTAGACAAAATTTAATGCTAGTTCAGTTTTGTGACCAATTACAAAATACTATCATTTTTTCTTATTGGTTGAACTAGTTTTATTTAATGCTACTTTTGTATAATCAAGATAAATTACATAAAATTTTGTGTTTTCTTGATCTTTGTAAAAAAACCTTAAAATCCATTTATAATGATACAGAGGGAGTATAATTTTGTATATTTCCAAAATAAAAACACAATTATCTATATATTTAATTATATTTCAACCAATAGAAAAATAAAATGAAAAATCTTATTAATGAACTTTGCATTGAAATTCTAAAATGACACTTATTTTGGAACGAAATTTTTTTTTACAACGACAAATAATATGATACGGAAGAATTATAAATTATATTTTACATGTTCAGGAAAGTAAAATAAAGCAAATCTTAGATAACAGAAAAAAGAATATTGAAGACATGTTTCATAGTCCTTCGAAAAGTTAACAGATCCTTTGGGTCCTCTTCTTATCTTTTTTTTCTTGTTAAATCGGACATCCTCAATCTCTGTCTCAAATTCGACATAGCTGTATCATCTTCTTGCTCTCTCGAATTACAGGAACAACAAAACCCTAGTTTCTCTTTCTCTCTCTCCAAATGATAACCTAGCTCTCTCTCTCTCTCTCTCTGCATCATTTATTTTCTTCTTCGCATGTGCAAAGCTATCAACATCTGTTTTGATTGAAAGCTAAGTTTCCAATTCCGAAACAGAAGAGATTGAAAGTGTGTATGTCAAGACAAGCCACCAAACTACAAGAAACACACAAACACACACACCGTGTTGTTCCTTAAAGACCCAGCAAGCAGATAATCTCTTCTTCTTCCTGGCATTTTCTCCCCTTGTTTTCTGGTGATTTGGGGTTATCGTTTAACCCTTTCCTGCAATGTGGGCTCGCATTTGGTGAAGCTGGTTATTATTTCTAGGGATTTGTTTGTGGTTTGCTTTTCTGGTAAGCCTTTAAAGAACAAACTCTCTCAATGGCTTTGTTTAGAAAGTTCTTCTACAAAAAGCCTCCTGAGGGGTTAGTGGAGATCTCTGAGAGGGTTTACGGTACGCTCTTCCTTCTCTTATCCTCTCTTTTGGTCTCTCTATCTCTGCCTGCAATTTTTAGTGTTGGGTTTTTAGAAAGTTTTAGCCTTTAGGTCTTAAAAATCTGATTTTTAATTAGTTAAGTTCAAAGTGTTAGTGTCTTCATCTGATAGCTTAAGATGTCTCTTTCTTGATGGATCCTTTCAAGTTATTTGTTAAAGGAAACAGTTTATACTGGTTTGTTCAATGGGTTGCATGAACTTTAAGGTGATAACAACACATAGGTTTGCTGATCTTTGATTGTCTTAAATTTCCAGTCTTTGATTGCTGCTTAACCATGGATATGCTGGAAGAAGAAGAGTACACAGTCTATGTGGGACGCATAATGAGTCAGCTACGAGAACAGTTTCCTGGTGCATCGTTCATGGTCTTTAATTTCCGGGATGGAGAAAGCAGAAGCCTAATAGAGAGTGTGCTCTCTGAGTATGACATGACCATCATGGACTATCCTCGTCATTATGAAGGCTGCCCTTTGCTTACGATGGAAACGGTTCATCACTTTCTTAAATCAAGTGAGAATTGGTTATTGTTAAGCCAACAGAATATCTTGTTGTCACACTGTGAGCGTGGTGGCTGGCCGGTTTTAGCTTTCATGCTTGCTTCCCTCTTGTTATACCGCAAACAGTTTAGTGGAGAACAGAAAACACTAGAGATGATGTATAAGCAGGCTCCTCGTGAGCTATTACAGCTAATGTCTCCACTGAATCCACTGCCTTCACAGCTGAGGTTTCTTCAGTATGTTTCAACTAGGAATGTTGTTGGTTCACAGTGGCCACCGCTAGACCGGGCGCTTACTTTAGAGTCTATCAATCTTAAACTGATTCCTGATTTTGATGGTGAGGGTGGATGCCGACCAATATTTAGAATATATGGTCAAGATCCGTTTATGGTTTCCGACCGGACTTCAAAAGTCCTTTTTTCGATGCCCAAAAGAAGCAAAGCTGTTAAGCATTATAAGCAGGTGTTTGTTCAGTCTCTCCCCAGTATATCATAGTCTTATGATTCATTATAGTACTAACTTTATTATGTCTACTGTTGCAGGCAGATTGTGAGCTGGTAAAGATTGACATTAATTGCCATATTATTGGTGATGTCGTGCTCGAGTGCATTACCCTAGATAGTGATCATGAGAGGGAAGAGATGATGTTTCGGGTTGTGTTCAATACTGCGTTTCTTAGATCAAACACTCTACTACTTAACCGTGATGACATTGATGTATTGTGGAACACAACAGATCGGTTTCCCAAAGATTTCAGAGCGGAGGTATATTATTTTATCTTCTTTTCTTTGTATCTATACAAGTTTAATTTGAGAAATGCAAATTTTTTGTGATCTATCTTTCCAACTCAAGATCGGTTTCCCAAAGTGGTAACATTCTGTGTGTTTTATTTGTTCAGGTTTTATTTTCGGGCATGGATGCTGGTAACAATCATGTCTCTATTGATTTGCCGCATATGGAGGAAAAAGATGGTCTACCTATGGAAGCATTTGCTAAGGTTCAGGAGATTTTTAGTGATGGAGAGTGGTTGGATCCAAATTCTGATGTTGCTGTGACTGTTTTCAACCAAATTACAGCAGCAAATATTCTTCAAGAAAGCTTGGATTCAGGTTCCCCTCGAAGCCCTGATTCACGTAGCCTATTGGAATCAGCGCTTGAGAAGGTTAGGGAGAAAACTAAGTTGATGATATCGGAGAATGTTTCTGTTAGTCCTGATGCATTCTCTCCGGTGTGGAGAGAGAAAGACTGTCATAGATCTTATGCAGATCCGAATTCACTCATTAAGAAGGTCGATGAACCGAATGGGGGACTTCGAGTTTCTGTCCAAAGACAAGCTCACTCGAAGATAATCTCACCTCGTTTGCTCCAAAGTTCAGTAACATCACCAGTGTCAAATCGTAGTAGCCCCACACAAGCCTCGTCACCTGCTTCAGTATCCAGATTTCACAGCTCCCCCTCTAACCTTGGAATCACTTCAATATTACACGATCATGGTCCAGGTAAAGGTGAAGAGGCTACTTCTTCATCACCTTCCATCACGTTTCACCCAGCATTGCATCCACTGAAACTTAAAGCTTCTCCACAACAGTCGTCCACACCTGCTCCTTCAAATGGCTCTCCCCCAGCAGAAGCAGTTGTGAAGCCACCAACATTGCCACTGTTGAAGCCACTTAAGATTTTGTCTCCTCTTCCTCCTCCACCCCCACCACCACCTCCTGCATCCTCCTCTCTGCGTTCCACTCTTTCACCAGGTTCCGCTACCAGTTCCATAGCAACACAAGGGCCACCTCCACCTCCACCTCCACCGCCACCACAACCTCAACGTTCTGCACAGCCATCTTTTCCTTCGCCACCACCGTTACCACCTCCAAAGAAAGTGGTAACCACATCTAACGCTCCACCTCCTCCACCACCACCTTTGCGTTCTAATCCTCTTTCCGGAGCTGTACCACTTCGAACAGCCCCTCCTGTCCCTCCTCCACCAGCCCCTTCAACTCTGTCTCGATCTCAAAACGGTGGTTGTAATGGAAATGTTCCTCCAGTCCCTGGACCACCACTGGGTTTAAAGGGGCGTGGGATGTTACAGACGAATCTTAAAGGTCAGGGTCAAACCAGAAAGGCCAACTTGAAACCGTATCATTGGTTGAAGCTTACTAGGGCATTGCAAGGAAGTTTATGGGCTGAGGCGCAGCAGACACCTGATGAAGCTGCTACGTATGATTATTTTAGTTTTTCCTTTTATTACAAGTATTTGATTTGCTTTCTTATATTAGCTAACTGTGTCTTTCCAAATTCTAGTGCTCCAGAGTTCGACATCTCTGAGCTTGAGAAACTCTTCTCAGCAGCGATTCCTAGTTCTGACAATGAAAATAAAAGTGGGAAATCAGGTCGACGTGGCCGGCCTAAAGTTCAGAAAGTCCAACTGGTAATTGTTGCAATGAGCATTCTGCCACTTCTTATTTATAGTTTTCCAAGATCTGTTGATACATCTATCAGAATATAGCTGACAGTTACTCTATTTTTTTCCACCTAACATGGTCTATTAGTTTTGCAGATTGAGCTCAGACGAGCATACAACTGTGAGATCATGCTCTCTAAAGTTAAAATACCTTTGCCTGATTTAATGGTAAGTTACAAATTTTCTAGCAAGTCAAAAATTTTCATCTTGTTGAGCAAAAGCAATCGTATGTTCTTACCTGAATGATCTTGGGTCACAGAGTTCTGTTCTTGCATTGGATGAGTCGGTGATAGATGTTGATCAGGTTGACAATTTAATCAAGTTTTGTCCAACAAAAGAAGAAGCAGAATTGCTCAAGGTATTTTTTTATTTCTGCTACTTGATAATATAAGTTCTTATCATCCAGTGACAGCCTCTTTTGTGAATAGACTGATGCTACATTTCTTGCTTTCCGTAGGGCTACACTGGAAATAAGGAAAATTTGGGACGGTGTGAGCAGGTGAATCCACATTTATATTTGAAAAATCTTCCAAGTGTTCCTTCTTCTAAGCAAACAAAATAGAAATGAACAATCTTATACGTTCTTCTCTCAGTTCCGTACTGACAGCTATTTTCTGACTTTTCTTGCGATAGTTCTTTTTAGAATTGCTGAAAGTTCCTCGAGTGGAGACCAAGCTAAGGGTTTTCTCGTACAAGATCCAGTTCCATTCCCAGGTACGAGCATCAACAGGAGTTTGTATCTCTGTAATGCTTTCAGGTTTCTAAAAATTTTGTATCTTATTTCTGTGAACATGGTGGTCTATTTTCCTTCAGGTTACTGATCTTAGAAGAGGTTTGAATATCATACATCATGCAGCCAACGAGGCAAGTTGATTTACTTCTTCGTGCAAATAGTTTGTGACCCACACAGATTCATTTTCCACTCTTGACTCTGTTGCATGTTACACTTTCCAGGTTAGAGGCTCGACTAAACTAAAACGAATCATGCAAACTATACTTTCCTTGGGCAATGCCTTGAACCACGGGACTGCAAGGGGTGAGAATATATATATATCTATTGCCTTTACTCTGCCTTATTTTAAAAGAGTTATTGGTATCTTTTGTATATACTTCTTCTTTTTGACAGGCTCAGCTATCGGATTTCGCTTGGATAGTCTTCTGAAACTCACTGACACTAGATCCCGCAACAGTAAGATGACTCTGATGCACTATCTCTGTAAGGTAGGAGCTTTTTCAATCGTTTCTCCACTCTTTCTCTCCCTTGTTTTAATGTAAAAATCTCTTTGTTTTTAACATGTATTATTAGTCTTTATCTTTATATGTTATGCAAACGGTTTCTCCTCTCAGAAAAGATTCTAATGCACGTATGAACAGGTGCTCGCTGAAAAACTTCCTGAGCTACTTGATTTTCCAAAAGACCTGGTGAGTTTGGAGGCTGCAACAAAGGTAGTTTTGTTTTTACTTATTAAATAAAAACACTCGTTCAAGCCTTCAGTGCTAAGCTCTCTCTCTGACAATATTCTTTGATGGCAGATTCAACTAAAATATCTAGCAGAGGAGATGCAAGCAATTAGGAAAGGGTTGGAGAAAGTTGTTCAAGAATTCACTACATCTGAAACTGATGGTCCAGTATCAAAACACTTTCGTATGGTACGCTACTTGAGAAGCTTGTTTAACTAATGATTGCTATTGTTTTTATCATCTGCTTAGCCTTGTACTTGTTTATGCAGAACTTGAAAGAGTTTCTTAGTTTTGCCGACGGAGAAGTTAGGTCCTTGGCTTCTCTTTATTCAACTGTGGTAGGACTACTCCCTTCTTTATTGCTTTTCTGCAGCACTTTACTTTCAACATTCAAGAAGCTTGGTGCTATTAACCCGTTGTATTTTTCTCGTGGATGTCTTAGGGTGGAAGTGCCGATGCTTTGGCATTATATTTCGGAGAGGATCCAGCTCGTGTCCCATTTGAACAAGGTAACATTTCTATGCAAACTCAACAACCTATTATTCAGTTTATTTATCTTGTTTTCTATGCATATTCTCCTTTTGGGTTTCGAGTTGTGTCCTTTCTGTCTCTGAAACAAATTCCTTGTGTTTGATTTTGAATCTGCAGTTGTATCCACACTGCAAAACTTTGTTAGAATATTTGTACGGTCACACGAGGAAAATTGTAAGCAAGTCGAGTTTGAAAAGAGAAGAGTACAGAAGGAAGCAGAGAACGAGAAACTTAAGAAAGATGAGTGCAGTGAGAACTGATACACAACGTCAAACACAAAAGGTTTATGTTCTCTACTCTCTCTCTCTCACGACCTTCTTGAGTTGCCTTTGGCAGTCCTGGGAACCAGAAACTACATGTTCCGGCTCCTTGTTCGGGACTCCACACATCCTTTGACATAGAGTTAGAGAACTTTCCATTTAGTTCATCATCAGACAAGACAGTGCGTTGGAATCAGTCTTTTAGCTTTGGAGGAAACTTTGTTCCTCTGATAGGTTACAAAAGCAGATGGAATCTGGCGTTATCTACTGAAGAAGACATGAAGATTCAGCTCTGTGATATGATGGAAATAGTATTAGATAGACTTAAGGAGTAGATGTTGAGTTCTTCCCTGGTTTAATGCAGAAAATGACTTTTTTTGTGTATAAGTTTTGGGAGGAAGAAAGGGATGTGTAAATATTGAGTGTGTTTGTGTGTGTGTGTTATCAACACTTGCAATTTTACATCCAATGAAATATTTAGGCTTTCCCTACATGGCATTATCTCTAATTTTTCTCTTTGTATTTTATACAAGAGAAAATTGGCTTTCATACCCTTATTTCCTACAATAGTTTTCAATCTACCCTCAACTCTCTTTTCACAAATTTCATTCTAATTTTTCCCCTACCAATTTAATCTAATGGTTTCATCTAGGTGTATAAGGTTTTTGTCAGGAAAAGTGATTATCTTATCTTCCTAGCTCTCTTTCATCTTCTCTCTGTCAAAATCCTATTTTTCTTTCCTCTCCTCTCAATTACACTAACTATATTTCATTTTTCTTAATTTTAATTTCTAATTATTATGTCAATTTCTACCCATCCACATTCAATGATCTTTGAATAAAACAAAAAAAAAGCCGCAATAGCAATAGTGAAAATTTATAAAAATAGTTGAGAAATTCAACTCTTCATTACAACGTATTAGCCCATAGATACCCCCTCCACATTATATCTCCGCATATACATCCTTTGGAACCCCTCAACAATGTCGGAACGAAGGCAAGTGCCTCATCTGATCTCTCACTATTTAGTATTTGCATATTTACTTACATACATAGAACGTTGATTGATTTATTTACTTAGTCCATCTGTCTATATACAAAAAAAGAAGATTAGATGGCAAGATCGTAATTATAACCGGCGGAGCCAGCGGTATCGGCGCCGAAGCAGCTAAGCTATTCACCGACCACGGAGCTAAAGTGGTCATAGTCGATATACAAGAGGAGCTAGGCCAAAACGTAGCCGTTTCGATCGGTAAAGACAAAGCCAGTTTCTACCGTTGCGATATAACAGAGGAGACACAAGTGGAGAATGCCGTCAAGTTCACCATCGAGAAGCATAAAAAGCTCGACGTTCTCTTCAGCAACGCCGGCATCTTAGACCCGCGGGGAAGCATCCTCGACTTGGATCTTGACCGGTTTGACCGCATAATGGCCGTTAACGTTCGCGGCGCGGCTGCGTTCATCAAACACGCGGCACGTGCGATGGTGGAGAAAGGCACACGTGGCGGGTCGATCGTGTGTACAACTAGTGTCTCGTCGGAGATAGGTGGCGGGAGACGTCACGGGTACACGTCGTCGAAACATGGACTTGTTGGGCTGATCAGAACGGCGTGTGGAGAGCTGGGGAAGTATGGGATTAGAGTCAACGGAGTTGCACCATATGCGCTGGCGACGCCGTTGACTAGCCATGACGAGGAAACGGCGAGGAAGGTGGAGGAAGAGTTTGCGGACAAGGGGGTTCTTAAGGGTGTGGTGCTTAACGCTCGCCACGTGGCGCAAGTGGCAATGTTTTTGGCTTCTGATGAGTCTGTTTATATTAGTGGTCAGAATCTGGCGGTGGATGGAGGTTATAGTATGTGTCGTTAAGGCAATGTGAGAGGAAAAAAAAGTTTCAATATATCACATAATCAAAAGTCTTAAACTAAGAGCATGATTATTACATAGTTTTAAAAACGGTTTTCTGTAATATAAAAACCGTTTTTTAATTTTAACTAAAGAGACAGTTTTTATATTAAGTTAAAAACTCGTTATAAAACTCTGTAATAATTATGGTTTAAGTAGCAATTCTTGTGACAACGTTTATTTCTGTAATCAAATTTTTACATTTTATTCAAAATAAAAGAACGAAAAAGGTTATAAACATGCTCATAATCGTATCATATACTTCCCAATTCTGTAAACTTCAAATGGAATCTCTCGTCCAGGCTTATTTTATCAGTCGTAAATTGGTTGAAGCAATCATATTTCAACCTTCAATGGGAGAACCAAGGTAGTCCAGATTGAAGACAACTTTTTCCGTCCGGTATGGGAACTATAGGTCCCAAGAATAGACGCCATAGATCAAGAATGATCGTTACCAACATAGAACAACCTAAAGCATCAACAGCCACACGTGACAAATCCCATTTATCACTTGATTTCTCATCCATCCTGCAATACCACCATTACCAATGAAAAAACGCATATGAAAAGGACTTCAAAATGTAAGAAGGAGATGAAAAAATCTAGGACATAGTAACACTATAGACCAGTTTAGATAGGCATCAGTCTTGTTCAAGGCGTCTCTTTACCTGAAGAACATTGGAAAGCTCACAATGAAGTATAAGGCATAGAACAAACATCCAACTCTGTACATGGCGTTTCGGTCCACAAACTCATAGTAAGGAAACTGCAAATGTTTGAAAACAAAACAAAAACATATGAAAACTTGTTCTCAAGTTTAGAATGACTTTACTAGCTAAACATATATAGCCTTTAAAAGCATAATAAATACAAGAATAATTTATCAATAAGCTACTACTTGATCAAGCACGAAGTAATTAAGTTGCTTTCTATGGTTTCCGGAATTAGCTAGAAACAGAAAAACTAAAGAACTAATATGCCCTGAGAAAAAGTATCAAACAAATGAACACCACAACATACATTGACAATAGCAACAGTCTCCAGGTATGCAATGAAATAAGAAAAGGCCAGTATCCATGCAGCCTCAAAACACCATCTCAGAGAATCTGGTAAATCAGAAATGGAATGTCGTAGCCTTCGAAGAGTAATGTTGGATGCAACGTGGTAAAAGAGGAAACAAACATGTGCCATGAAGAATGTGTTGTGAGGCACCTGTTCAGCACAAAAACCTGCCATCATGAGCTCATGGAAACAATAAAACACACACACACACACAATGGAGAACAGCTGAGGTTAGATGTTTGTTTGCTTACATTATTCATTTTCCACGACGGAAAAGTATATGACGCTCCAAGAACTTGGAAGAAATAGTGAGTCAAAAAGTAATTTCCCACATAGCTGAAAATAATTATCCAGAGATTTGCCTGTGAAACAAATAGAGTCCTTAATTGATACAACAATGGATGATATTTCAAACTCTCATCACTGTAACTATTAAGAAATTAAAAGCATCATATTAAACTAAGCTTTATTAATGTCAAAAACATAATAAAGAAAGTGTTGAATAGATGAGTAAATAATAAGAGAGTTTTCGATGTTATTATATTAATTATGTTTAGGAAAATAACTAAGAAATATGCAGCGAGTCTTTCTCTACATGAGATTTTGGTAAACCAAATAGCTTAGAATTAAAACAGAGAAGGAAGAAAGCTTGCCTTAACCCAATAACGGTCCTTCCAGCACAAGCTTCTGTCGGCCTGAAGAAAGGAAGACGATAGCGGTTAACTATCAGTTAGAGACACAAGTAGAGATGATCATGTCCATAGAACAACAAGTCAACATGTTTTGCTCACACTGAAACAGAGTTCTCAAACCGTAACAGAGTCATCATAGCTTCTATAAAGCCACATAACATAAAGATCTTCGCTTAAGCAGGTTACATGCATTTGGTACATGTACAATACCCATTAACGTAATAACTTCTAATCCAAGGTAAGGCGACAAAATATAAAGAAAAAGGATTAATGATAAAAGAAGTTTGTAGCAGTGTTGTTAACTACAACCTTTCCAATAACTAACATTGGTATGAAGAAAGCAGGAAGAGCTGAAACCAAGGCCACAATCAAATACTCCAACTCCGTGAATGTCTGCAAGTAGCAATTAAAATTAAGATCGTTTTCAACTGTGAATAGCTAGTAGTTGCATGGAGCCAAACAAGCCAAACTCCATGATATGTAGACTTCATATGAAAACATATTGATAACCTTACAGAAACGGACCTCGTAAAGCTTGTAAGGAACAATGATTCCCAAGGAGAGAGTTAGCCAGAAAGGAGTGTAGAAGAGGAAGAAGAGCTCTCCCCATCTCTTGCTTGGATTTTGTGCCAGCCACAAGCTCCGAGAAAAATCACTTGATCCTGTTACAAAAAAAAAATTATATTATTATTATGTTAACAGAAGAAGCAGAAGAGATGAGCGTTACCTGACATCTTCCTTGTGTCGGAAAATCTGGAGATTGGCTTTGGGAAGAGAAACGTTTATATCGGTTACTTGAGAGGGATTACTCTGTACGATCGACCAAATAAATAATCACAACGAGGTGGACGTGACAGCTCTACTATCGTGATTTTGACGGGAATTATATTCGCGGTTAAGGTTTAATCACATGTGACACGTTACTCCATTGGACCATTCTGCAAGCTGAAGAATAAGTATGAATTGGAGGACTTAAAGAAAGTCAACACGAAAAATGTTTCTGTTTTTCCAATGATGATGATGATGATGTTTATGCTATTTTTAAGTTGCTCTGTTTTTCAAATCTTCTCCCTCTTATTACTCTGTTCTTTTTGCAACTATGATTATAGACGCGATGCTGTTAAATGTGTACTCTAGGCGCAACATAAGAGCACCTTTAACCCAAGTGCTTAGGGGAGGGTGCTTAAGAAAAAACTAATATAATAGTGGTGGGTCCCACAGAAAAATTAAGCACCCATTGCTTATGAAGCTTGTTTAAGAGTTGGTGCTTGCACTGTTTGCGGGCCCCACTGACACGTGGCGGCCTGCAATTGGTTCGTTTTTAATTTTTTTTTTTTTTTTTTTTTTTAAAAAGAAAGAAAAATAAGCACCCCTTAGAGCATCTTTATCCCATTGCTTAAGGGAGGTTGCTTGCTCAAAAAAATAATATAATAGTGGTGGGTCCCACAAAATTTTTAAGTAACCATTGCTTAAATTGCCTATTTAAGCAACCATTGCCCACTGACACGTGGCGGCCCGCAATTGGTTGATTTATTGTTTTAAAAAAAAAAAAAAAAAAAAAAAAAAAAAAAAAAAAAAAAAAAAAAAAATTTACCCCCCCCTTTGGGGGGGGGGGGGAAAAAAAGCTTCTTAAAAAAAAAAAAACCAGGAAAAT
>MU106185.1:18029-88963 GCA_012274485.2 Sinapis alba | reverse complement strand
AAAAAAAAAAAAAAAAAAAAAAAAAAAAAAAGAGAACATCCTTGCTAGTAGAACATGTGGGAGTCTTGCACGAAAATGAGAATATTAATAATTTTTAATGATTATGTGTTACTATTTTATTGAAATAGAATTATTCAAAAGGTTTTACTTGTTGAACCAATTCATTACTAAGTTAACATGTATTATTTAATATTAATTTTAACTTCAACGTGAGAAGGATGAAACACGTGATCACCTATTTTTTTAGTTGCCCTTATTTATATACGATTTGGGATCGAGTTGCTGGCAAACTTATAGGTAGAAGAATAAATCCGGACTGACAACAGATCGTGATCACTGGAAGCGCAGATATAGAAACTAGACAATATTTGTAAGACGAGGTGCTGAGTTTTTTGTAATTTGATTTGTAAAAACAAAAATAACATATTTTATAAAAACAAAATAACATATTTTGTAATTCATATATAGATTTTTTTAATTTATATCTTTCTACTCTATGGTAATAGGTATTATGAAAAAATTTCTATCGCTTATGGCAGCTATAAAGGTTCGCACGGCTCTGGTTGGTAGCATTGAGTTTTGTCACAGTTTTCATAAGGCCATCTGAAATCGGAGAGAAAAGTTTCGTGAGATGTGGCAGGTGAACTTTTCATACTGAAGGAGTTGAGAAGAAGATAATTTTGAGAAGAAAGAAAATGGTGGCCACAATCTTATGGTCTGATTTTATATAGGAATAGACGCTGAATGACTTCATTAGATGACTTGATTACAATACAATATAGCAGCATACATACACGCGATTAGCTAGGGTTTTAATATTTAGTGTTGTATTCTACATATAGTAAATTCTACATATAGATGCACCAATTTGGCTTATATAAGAGTTTGGTCTTTGAGTTGTTCCTGTGAACACAAGGTCATCAGGTCAGGTTAGATATACATATATAGCATGTAGAGAGGAGAGTATATGTATTTCATATAGTAGTAGAAGTACCTCTGTAACAAACAGGGCGTGAAAGCCATATGGGACCCTATGTGGCAGCTCCACCACTGCGACTGGCTCAGACGACATTGTTTTTGCCTCTATCACATTCACACTTGATTTCCTGCCCATTTTCAGTCATCATTATTTTTATCGTTCCGTACAGACACAAAAGAAACAAATGCAAACTTGTGAGGAAGCATGTAAATATATAAATAAATATATTTTTTTTGTTCGAAAAATAAATAAATAAATACTTTTTTTTTGTTCGAAAAATAAATAAATAAATACTTTTTTTTTTGTTCGAAAAATAAATAAATAAATACTATACCCTGTGTTTTCATCATGAACAAAGAATATCAAGTAACCGTCGTCTTCTTCTGTTGTCTCGCGCGGGACATATATTGGGTCTGAGCCATATATTCCGTGTCCCATCTTATATATTCCTTTGATATTGCCTCCTATTTGCAGCATTGTTTTGTCTGTCTCAGCTTCCGCATGCAGATCAAACTTGATAATTCCTGTAACCTTTGAAATGCCGTCTAGAAATGTTCCAATGCCATATACATATCTATTTTTCCTAAATGCACCCAAGAAGAAAAGAAAAGAAAAGAATGATGAGGTTTCCTTGCATGTTCAACACAAATGAAAAAAAAGGTGAAATCATACTTTCCAGTGTAGGACTCGTTGATTCTTGGGAAATCAACTGAAGATGCAGATAGTTTCTTCTGAGAAGCTGAGCCCGTTTTCATGTTGAATCTCATTTCATACCTGCACACAAGCAATAGTTGAGGAGAGTGTATTTGATTTACGAGAGAGAATACAAGATGTATCAGGTCAGGGATCCTTACAGTTCGTTGCTAAAACTTCTAAGTACTTTTCCCTCATTTCCGCTGACCATGTCAAGATTTGGGTTCTCAAGGCGACAAGTGATAAGGACGACTTCTTCGTCTTCTTCCCAAGCATTGGCTGGAGATATAGGGAATCATTCATAGAAATTTAATTGGTACATATAGAATATAAGAGAAGATCATATGCACCCTTAAACAGACATAGTAAACACACACACCGTTGTGGAATATAAAGCAGTTGGGAAGCTCAAACCATTTAATCATGAGGTCATCCTTGGCATACCGTGGAAGAACACCAAAACGAGCCTTTTTTGTAGGATCAAATGAGTATAGCATTTTCTTCTCTTTCACCATTTCCTTAGAATAAATTTTCAAAAAAACAAAATAATGAATGTATAACCACCAATTTTTATGTTTCTCAAAGGAAATATAAAAAACAAGTGTCCCTTGTTTTCTTATAATCATCTTCTCTTGCACACCATTTCAACTAAACTATGACCCTATAAGGGAAACAAAAATCTCTTGTTGAACCTTTGAATTTAATGAGTACCTTTGGCCTGAAGTGCATGGGAAGATCCATGAAGATTGAGTAATTCTCGGTAATAGCAAAATCATGCATCATGATTGGCTCTGATATAGTAATTGGGACAGGGTCTTGCATAATACCATCTTTCGAGATCACTCTGTATATGAGATATGGTGGCATATGCGAATAGCCAAATGTAAACATTTCACCTGTAAAGAGATATGGCCCATCATGAGTTAACAAACAGAGTACGTAGCTCTCGTCTCTCACCAAAAACAATTGAAGACTTACCCGTAACAGGGTCAACTTTTGGGTGGGCAGTGAAGGAGTGGGTCAATCTCTTGTCATAATCTATCATGCCTAGAGTTTGCATGTCCCCATCTTCTAGAACTTTGATGACATCTATAAAGACCAAAAGGGATGGCATTTTTAGTGTCCTATCCAAATCCAAAAGATCTGATTTTTATATACAAGCAATGATTAGTAACTGTGGTAATAAAAAACACAAATTAATATTTGTAAGGAAAAATACAATTATTGTTGTTCTAAATGTTTTACTAGATTTTAACCAGTACTTCGAAAGCGTGAAATTTTTTGGACTAGAAATAAAGTTTGATATAAATTAGTATTGGGATTGTTATACATTATTATGTTACAAAGTCGTATTATATTGAAGAATGATTTTAAAACAATTAATAATTTATGAATTAGTTTATTATGTTACAAAGTCGTATTACAAGGCTTATCTGTCTCCTGTAATGCTAGAAGTTGTCCATGATGATATACGAGCGATGTATTAGCTGGTACATGAAAAAAAAAAGGAATCAGAATTAAAAATAGTTAGGAGATAAAGTAGTATGGATCAAGTAACTAACCAGTTCCATTTCCATAAGAGTCGTCCAATACTTTCAGTTTCGTTCTCAGATGTTGCATATTGGCCATCAGAATTCCGAAAATCCCTTTAAGGTCTCCAATCTGCAAAAAATTTCAATGAAATAAAAAATGATTCGCCCATCAGCCCATGCAGTGCCGACTCATAAAAGGAGATGTGGCTGGCCAGTGGCCACCCGCAGTGCCGGTCCTGACTTATAATGGGCTGGAAGCAACATAATTTTTTTGTGCCAGTATAAAAACTTAAGAATAAAAAAACTGTGTTTAAGAGAATTTGATCCTGTCACACTGAAATGGAAAGGGTCATGTTGTTTCAACATGACCTAAAGTACTTTGGAAAAAATGAGCTGAAATTTTTTGTAAATATTTCAAGGCTCAACGAACATGCTTCCTCAACTTCTTAATTAATAGTTAAAGTCCTCCCTTTTCATATTATATATATATATATATATATAGTAAAAGTTTTAAATATATAAATAGACTGAAAAGAATCAAAAATACATCTAATATGTATATATTTTTGCTTCACTACAAATTTATAAGTATTACCGATAAATTTTGAAAAAAATATTTAATAACTTTTTTGAAAATAGAAATTTTATGAATCTAAATTTTGTTTTGCCTTATAGCCTACAAAAATGTTGAATCGGTCACCGACCCTATGAGCATGCAATTATAGAGATAAACTTTTTGTATATATTTAGAAGCTCACCTTCATCAATTTGGCGGCTCCAAAAAATTCTTCCTGCTTGAGACGTGATGTCTTAACGTACCGAGAAGCATACGTTGCTTTCCCCTCTTTGATGCGTACCCCATGTATCATTCTGTAAAGTTATATGAGACATGGAGATTCATATAAGAGCAGGCACTGTCGGCACAAATTATTTGGGGCTCGTGACAAAAGAAAATAATTTGGATTCTCTAGTTGAAAAGAAAATTTAATTCTAATTTACTTTTTCAATATTTTAAAAATAAAAATATGTAAATATTTAAAAAATAAAAATATGTAAATATTTTAAAAATAAAAATATGTAAATATTTTAAGAATAAAAATATGTAAATATTTTATAATACTAGACTAATTCAAAACTTGATCACGTATAAAAAATTATGTTTGACAAAAAGGGAAAATTATATATCAAAAAAGCTTTGCCTAAAAAACTCTGATATAGAATTTTCCCATTTTATTAAAAAAACTTCAATAAAATTGAAGAAAAGTGCGACCAGTTCATCATGAAAACAAGGGAGACGCCCCTGGCGTTAAGCAGCCTGTACGTTTCGTGAGATACTCAAGGGGACTAGAACATGTAACAGGAAACGGTTAACGTACCCATCTCCATCAAACCTGAAAAGAGTAGAGTAGAGGGAATCGTATATTTTACAAGTAAGAGGCCACCCATACAAAAGCAATCGTTTAATTTTACAAAAAGACAAGAAAATGAAGAAGAGCACGTGCCAGAGATATCCAGCGACCGGATCAAACTTGGGATTTGGACCAACCCTCAGAAATTCACCATTCAAGCATTCCTGATAATAATTAACAAAACACCCATCAGAAACTGTGAACTCAAGGAAAGAAATGATCAGAGGTGGAGCTCCCTCACGTGAAGAAAGCCATGGACGGGGAGGTCCTTGACCGGAGGAGTTTCATCTCGGAGTGGAGCAAAGTTTCCGGAGAGGTAGTTGAGAGGGAGAGAAGTATCATGCATGAGCTTGACGACGAGTGCCTCAAGAAGATCTATAAGCTTAGAGGAGAAACCCTTGGAGGGTTTAGGGTTGACAGAGAGTATTCCATCATCACCAAGCTTCTCTGCCATGAATGTTTTATCAGAAACTGAATTGAGAAGTGAGCGTCTCCAGCGCAAAGAGGGAGAAAAATGCGGCAGAGCCCAAGGACGGTGGTTGCTAAGATTATTGTGAGGGTAAGGGTTGTTTTGATAATGTTTGGTGGCAGTGATCGAGCAATGGGGCCGCTTTGGAAGCAAGAGATGTCTGTAGTGTAATCTAAAGGTGTGTCTAAGTGAAGCGCCTCTAGGGCTAGACGGCGGCAAAAGAAAGAGCATGTTGAAGAAGATGGTTATTGAGTATCTCGACAACTAAAGCTGTGTGTATATGGGAGATATATAAAAAGAAATAGAAAGAAAAAGTTGTTTTTGAAGGAAAAATGATTGCTAAAGTACATAATGATACACCACTACATGGCTACACATTTGAACAAAAATAACATATCAAAAACCACACGAACAATATAATTTACATGACAATATTCTTGAACTATCTATATTATTAAAACTAAAGATATAATTTTTTTCAACAAGTTACTACATTAATTGTCATCTCATTTTTACTCAGTTTAAAAACTTCATTAATTATATTACCTTAACAATACATCATAATAATAGTGCAGTTTCTTATTTATTAGTTAATTAACATTTATTTTGTGTCAATTATAAATAAAAAATGTAAAATAACCGGAATATGTTTGTGATTAAATATTTTTATGGTAATTAAATAGAAAAATTGTCTCATATAGCCTTAATTTTTTTTTGTCACAAATATAGCTTTTAATAGGTAAAATGATTAAAATATTTTATTAAAGAAGTAAATATACACTTATTCCATCAGAGTTAACTAATCTAAACATGTGATTTAGAGTTAAGGAGTGAAGTTTTTGGAAGGTTTATAATTTTAAGAAAATTGAAAATATTTTTTTTAAATAGTTTCCAAAAGAATTTTTAAATTTAAAAAGATTTTTTTAAAAATTAATTTTTTATATAAAAAGTCAATTTAAAAACATACAATTTAAAACTATAAAAATTTATTTTTTTTAAAAAAAATATACATTTTTAAAAATTTTAAATTATATATTTATTTACTTGTATTTGTATATCTAAAATATATTTAAAAAAAAAAATATTTTGGTCATTTTTTTATGTTATTTTTGTGACAAAAGATTATCGACCAATTAAATATCCGATGAATAAATATCTTCTTATCTCCATTTTGGACGTACCAACACAAAACAAGTGTAGAACTGTTCAACTGTTGTCGGTGATAAACAAAAACAAAAACAAAAACGTAACACCAGAAAGCAACTAGACATTCTGGACGTATCAACACAACAAGTTACAACTTGCAGAAAATTAAAATAATTTTCTAGCAATATCTCATGTTTAAAATGCGGTCACCAACTAGTGGTGTAGCAAACTTGCAAAAGCTTGTGGAAAATCTCAAAGAGAAAGTGGAAAGTATGTATGCAAATAATGACATCTTTCGAGGAGTTAGCGGATGCCTAAAGAAATTATCTGAGCTCTAGCTAAAATTGCATTGCAAGATCTTTTATATGGGACTTTTTATGTTAGTTGTTACTCTTTCTGTTTTTTAGTGACTGCCACATTAACATTTTTCACACAAATCAAAAAAATAATTAAAATACATTTAAGTTGTTATTAATTACATTTATCTAAATAATAGTATTTAAAATATATAAAATCAATATAATTTGAAATTAATTTTAAAATGAAAATAAATATAATTTGTATTGAAATTTTAAAATGACACATTTGTGTAACAAAAAAAATGTTAAAATGATATTTTTTTATCACAATAAAATGACACTTATTATGAAACAGAAAAAATATATTTTAGTTTAGTATTTCAAGCTACTTCTTATTTAAGTAATTGAAATACCATTTGATGTCAAAAACAAATTATGCAATAATTATAATTAACAAAAGCATGGTTTTTTGTCAATGGATAAAAAGAAACATGAGAAAAAAAAATATATAGCAATTATTTAAATACTAATTAAGCACCAAAGACAATAAGACACATTACATTCTTACAGAGGTGATTACAGATACAAGGAATGTCTAGGGACATGGTTTTCTTTTAGAAGCTGAGTTCGGTTATGATATGAATTGTCAAAGCACTATCCAAAACTTTACCAAACGTTACATAACTTGCCTAATTGCGTAACTTGGAATAACTTAAATCAATAAAATGACAAAACACTGTTCAGAAAAATGGTAGATGAGCTTTTTAACTTCGACATCTCGGGAATATATGCACCAGTTTGGCTTACTTATATTAGAGTTTGTTCCTGGAGTTGTCTCTGTGGAGGCAAGACCCAATGGTACAGTTAGGTATGCATCGCTTGTAAATAGGAGAGAGTATATGGATGTAATTTAGAAGTACCTCTGTAACAAACAGAGCATGAAAGCCATATGGGACCCTATGTGGCAGTTCCACTACTGCAACTGGCTCAGCTGACATTGTTCTTGCGTCTATGACATGGACACATGATTTTCTGCCCATTTTCAACATCATCATATTATTTTACCATAAAGACGCAAAAAGAAACAAATGCAAACTGGTGAGGAAGGATGTAAATAAATAAGTATACTATACCCTGTGTTTTCATCATGAACAAAGAATAACAAGTAACCGTCGTCTTCTTCAGCTAACTCGCGCGGGACATATATAGCATCCGAACCATATATTCCTTGTCCCAGCTTATATATTCCTTTGATATTGCCTCCTATTTGCAGCATTGTTTTGTCTGTCTCAGCTTCCGCATGCAGATCAAACTTGATAATTCCTGTAACCTTTGAAATGCTGTCTAGAAATGTTCCATAACCATATACATATCTATTTTTCCTAAATGCACCCAAGAAAAGAGAAGAATGATGAGGTTTCCTTGCATATTAATCAACACTTGAGTACAAGGGTGAGATTCTTACTTTCCAGTGTAGCACTCGTTGATTCTAGGGAAATAATTTGAAGATGCGGATAGTTTCTTCTGAGAAGCTGAGCCCGTTTTCATGTTGAATCTCATTTCGTACCTGCGCAAGCAATAATAGTTGAGGAGAGGGTATCTTGTTTATGAGGGAGCATAAGAGATGTAACAGGTCAGTACTGATTCTTCTTACAGTTCGTTGCTAAAACTTTCAAGTATCTCTTCCACGTTCCCGCTGACTATGTCAAGATTTGGATTCTCAAGTCGACAAGTGATGAGGACGACTTCATCCTCTTCTTCCCAAGCATTGGCTGGAGATATAGGGAGCGTATAAGTCACAGAAGCTTATTTGGTACATAGAATATAAAAAATATGATTTAAACAGATATATATCAAAGTACACACCGTTGTGGAATATAAAGCAGTTGGGAAGCTCAAACCATCTAATCATGAGGTCATCCTTGGCATAGCGTGGAAGAACACCAAAACGAGCCTTTTTTGTGGGATCAAATGAATAAATCATTTTCTTCTCATTAACCATTTCCTTGAAATCATTTACAAAGACACAAGAATTAATGTATAGGGGAGGCAGACACTTTATCCTCTGTTTGCTTTATAATCATCCTATCATGCACACAGTTTCAACTAAACTATATGGGAAGCAAATATCTCTTGTTGGTGTAACCTTTAAAATTGATTAGTACCTTTGGCCTGAAGTGCATAGGAAGATCCATGAAGATTGCGTAATTCTCGGTTATGGCAAAATCATGCATCATGATTGGCTTTGAGATAGTAATTGGGACTGGGTCATGCATAATGCCATCTTTCGAGATCACTCTGTATGTGAGGTAAGGTGGCAAATGCGAACTCCCAAATATAAACATTTCACCTGTAAAGAGAATAGGGTCCATCATGAGTCATTCAGAAATACTATATCATGCTTCTCAGGAAAAATTGAAGACTTACCCGTAAGAGGGTCAACTTTTGGATGGGCAGTGAAGGAGTGGGTCAATCTCTTGTCATAATCTGTCATGCCAAGAGTTTGAAGGTCTCCATCTTCCAAAACCTTGATTACATCTACAAGACGGAAAGAGAATATAATGGCTTCAACTTTCAAGAAACCAAACATAAGTCTTAAAACCTTTCTTTCACTACAAGAAACTATGGTCAGTCCTATGGTGCACCCACTTGAAGCATTGTGGGTCCAATTGACACCTCAAAAAATTTACATAGATTGTATTTTGGCTTAGAAATACATTGATTCTTAGTAATAAAATGGTGAAAAAATCATGTTGAACCTATTAAATTAGTGATAAAAACTTATTATGACACCAGTCAAAAACAATCATGGGTCCTAACTACTAGATTATGTCTCGTTTTTGTAATGATAATTTATTAAGGACGACTATTACGTTTTTGTCAAGGGGGTTTCTGTGTCAGCTGGAGATGTCTCTTTTGGGTGGACTAGTCGGCGAGCACATGATCGGTGTCTAGTCATTCAGAAAATTATTTGAAACTTATCCATTATTATCCAAAAACCTAAACCGAATTGAAAACCAAGTTGGACGCATTTTTTTCTTGGATTTTAGCTGATTTTTAATCTTCTTATCCAAACCGAACAGAAAACCAAAATAACAAAACTAAAACAGAACCAATGTTCATCAAGATAAATGAAAACCGAGAAAACCAACCCGAACACCCAGAACTAAGAAGAGGGCTTACACGGCTTATCCGCCTCCTGCAATGCTAGAAGCTTTCCATGGTGATATATGAGCGATGTATTAGCTGGTACATGGAAAAATATTGTGAGATTTTAAGAAACTTGGCTAGTGATGAAGTAGCAGGGATGAAGTAACCAACCAGTTCCATTTCCATAAGAGTCGTCCAATACTTTCAATTTAATTTTCAATTGTTGCATAATGACCATAAGCAATCCGAAAACCCCCTTAAGATCCCCAATCTGAAAAAAAAAAAATACAGCGAAAACGAGCACAAATGATTTTCCCCACTATTTCCCATGAAGTTGCAGTAGATAATATCATAATATATATTTATATTCTAAAATGTGGTCTAGACTGGTGCCTAAACAACGCGTAAGCACTATGGCGGTGGTAGAACGTTCCCATTTTGTGTTTAACAGTGTTTTGTATGAATTCAAGCTTAAAGATGTTTAGTCGGATATTATGCAAAGCACTTGGACGAATTTAAGGCACTTATTATATGAAATTAATATTTTAATATAATTATATTATTTAAATTAATTATTATTTATTTTATGTATCAAAATCTGTTATTTGAATTATTTGCGAAATAAGTTTAAATTTATATGAAGAAGACAACTAAACATTAAACTTTCAAATTAAACATGTGTATAGTCTTTATATTTTAAACATATTTGGTATTATATGAAATCATTTATACATGTTAAACCATATTTATACACGAATTGTATTATTAAGTATATTTTATTTTCACATTTGTAAAGTTTAAATAATATATATATATATATACACTTTCTGACCTTCATCAATTTGGCATCTCCGAAATATTCTTCCTGCTTGAGACGTGATGTCTTAACGAATCGAGAAACGTAAGTCGCTTTCCCATCTTTGATACGTACCCCATGTATCATTCTGCAAAGTTATAGAAAAATGGAAGGAAAGTTCACTGACAGAAAAATAGCGGAAAATTCATGTGAGAGCAAGGGCGGCACAAAAACTTTGGGGAACGATCACTAAATCTGAGCATTTTATTCTAATTCCAAAATCCGAAAAATAAAATTATTTTTTTCAAAAAAAAAACAAATCAAACCCTGAGTAAAACTTGTAAATATATGTACAATTTTTATATTTCTATATCTGAAATATCTCAAACAAACCAGAATAAATAGAGATTGAAATGTGGGTTCAGATATATTAACAAAAGAATTCTATCCAAATTATTAGTTATATTTAAATATAAAATAACCAAATATCTATAAATACAATTTATAAATTTACTAAAAGTTTATAAAAAACAATTACCCATACTTTTGAAAACTATCCAAAATATCTTAATTTATCTAAATATTTTTATCTGAAATATTTAAAGTAATTCAAATGATTTGATACTTTATTCAAACTATTAGTTACCCAAAGTTTTACTCTCACATTTTAATCGTATTATCCAAAACCCTTTACTAGATGCCCAGACATAACCCTCACAAAAACAGAGAGAGATAATTTGGATCCTTTCATCCAAACAGTTATAATTTTAATTTAGTTTTTGCATTTATAGAAAAAATGGTTATGGTGTTTCAAAAAAAAAAAAAGTGGTTATGGAAACACAAACAATGTATCTAAAAAAACAATTCGCCTAGAAACTATCATATTTATCGTTGAAAACAAACTTATATTCAGAATCTTTAAACAAAAGGAGATTGGGTTTCTCTGATATGAGACACGGAACCCCCAGTCCCTCCCTGGGATCTAAGCCGTTCCGGTGTGAGATAGTAGAGATAGGTGAAAAAATGAATGAGAAACTCAAGCAGTGAGGGGATCAAACTTGGGTTTTGAACTCTCAGAAATAAACCAGTTAACCTACCCATCTCCATCAAACCTGAAAAGAAGAGAGGGAAGCATATATTATATGTTGGAAGCCACAATACCATGATGATCTATTAATTTAGAAAAAAACATGGAAGAAGAGAACGTGCCAGTGATATCCAGCGAGTGGATCAAACTTAGGATTTGGACCAACTCTAAGAAACATACCATCCAAGCATTCCTGATAATTAACAAATTAAACACCATCAGAAACTGTGAACCCAAGGAAAGAAATGATCAGAGGTGGAGCTCTCTCACGTGAAGAAAGCCATGGACGGGGAGGTCCTTGACCGGAGGAGTTTCATCTCGGAGTGGAGCAAAGTTGCCTGAGAGGTAGTGCAGAGGGAGAGAAGCATCGTGCATGAGCTTGACAACGAGTGCCTCAAGAAGGTCGATAAGCTTAGAGGAAAAACCCTTGCAGGGTTTAGGATTGACAGAGAGTATGCTATCATCACTGAGCTTTTCCTTCATGAATGCTTGATCAGAAACTGAACTGAGAAGCGAAAGTCTCCAGCGTGAAGACGAAGAGAAACGCTGAAGAGACCACGGACGGTGGTTGCTAAGCTGATTCTGAGGATAAGAGTTGTTCTGATAAGGTTTAGTGGCAATAAGAGAAGCGTCTGTGGAGGTTAACGGTGGCGTAAGAGAGAGCATGCTGAAAATGGTGCTTCTCCTAAAGTTTAACTGTTTCAGAAATTGATGGACTTATAAATTAGGTGATCATATGATCAACGCCGCTTGGCGTTAGTTTATACTCCCTCCGTTTCTTAAAGTTACATATTCTAAAGAAAATTTTTGTTTCAAAAAGATCTATTTTTTACATTTTTAATGCATATTTTATTAATTAATTGTAAACTTCAAAAAACTTAATTGCACTTATCAGATTTCTATTGGCTTAAAATTATGGAAAAAAGATAATCACAAAAATTTATGCAATTTTAATGTATTTTATTAAAACGTGTGAAAAAATTAGAATATGTAACATTTTGAAACGGAGGGAGTATAAGATAACGATTCATTTATTACGGTGCATATAATCTTATCGTCTTGGTAAAATAGTTACTAAAATAATGTATCAAATGTGAAAACTAATAAAAGGCTTAAAGAGCTATGAATCCGAAAAGTGTGGAAAAATCTTTAAAACATAGTTTTTCTTACAATAAAACTCACATTGATAATAAAATAATTAAATATAATAATATCATAATAAAAATTTAAATTAAATTCTTGAGACTGATATTTATAACTAGAAGTTAGCATTGCTATTAACTTTTATGATTGACGTTTTCTATTCGTCAGTCGAGTGACGTTTTGTGACTCACGTCATTTAAAAATAGTGAAAGTTTTGTTTGTTCTCCAACATTTTTTTGACCAAGTAATATTTTTGTTTTAGTGATGATATATTGGTGTTTGAGATGGCGTTTGCGTTTGAAATTCTTGGTATATACTCATTCCATTCTATTTTAATTATTTTTTAGATTTATTTACATTAATTAAAATATATTTAACTTAGTATATTTTTAATAAAAATATCATTATTTATATACTTAGTTATATTTTAATGGGCAATTCTCTTAAATAGCTATTTTTAAGTTTTTGTCACAAAAATAACCCTCAAAAAATAAAATGACCAAAATAGACTTTTTTTTTTTTGAAATTTTGATTTTTTTTAATTTTTTTTTTGAAATTTGAAACCCTAACCCCAAACCCACCCCTTTACTCTAAACCCTAAAGTCCAAATTAGTTAACCCTAGGGGTATAAATACATATAAATGAATTTTTCAGCTTCTAAAAAAAATATTTTGGTCATTTTCTTCCTTAAAAGCTATTTTTATGACAAACAAACTAAAAGGGGCTATCTAAAGAAATTTCTCTATTTTAATCAATAAAAAATAAACTAAAAATATTATTAATAAATTTTACTATCACTAACAGCATAATTATCATCATTTACTAACCAATCAAAAGTCTATCACCAAACAAAACAAATACTACAAGAAATCTATCATCAAAACCGTTGACCGAGATTCATAATGGCTGAGAGGTTCCTTCCAGCTTTTGATAAACTGGTGACTAGTAAGGAAAGCTAGAAGCTTCGTTTTCTTTCTGTTTTCATTTGGTCCTTTTCAATATACTCTCTAAACTTTTACAAGTTATATTTTTGTAGATTAACACGTAATCTAGTCGCAGATTTCTCAGAGCCAAAACTAAGGGTCTGCGCCGAGTACTACCAAAAGTGAGCATATCACTTGGTACTTTGGTAGAAGTTTCCTGCAAGTCAACCGCGAATTTTTCACCTCAGCTAATAGAATTGAAAGTTTTTTCCCTCGGACACATTTTCCAATACTACTTTTCAGAACTACTTTTCAAAACTACTTTCGATACATAGTTTTCCATGTTCATTGTTCGCTACTTCCAAACGTACTGTTTTTAGTATTGTCTTTTTTCTTTTTTTTTCAAACTTTTTTAGTATTGTCTTGAACTTCATTTTCAATACTAAAATTATTAGAGGTACTACTAAAAATATCACAAGTTAATTACCTTTTTTAAAAAATATTTTCAATCAAAAGTATACTAATATTAGGTTTATGTTTGAGCAATTCTCTTAAATAGCCCTTTTTAAGTTTTTGTCACAAAAATAGCCCTCAAAAATAAAATGACCAAAATAGACATTTTTTATTTGAAATTTTGATTTTTTTTTTTTTTTTTGAAATTTGAAACCCTAACCCTAAACCCACCCCTTAACTCTAAACCCTAAAGTCCAAATTAGTTAATCCTAGGGGTATAAATGCATATAAATGAATTTTTTAGCTTAAAAAAAAATATTTTGGTCATTTTCCTCCTTAAAAACTATTTTTGTGACAAACAAACTAAAAGAAGCTATCTAAGGGAATTACTCTTTATGTTTTAGTGATTATGGTTTAGTATTAAAAGAGTGAAGTTAAATTTATAAATGTTTTACTCATACCCACGCCATGCTGTGCTTAAAGCTTACACAAGAACTTCGTGCCGTTTATATATGTCGCCTACTTATTTCAGTGAAAGAAGCGGGAAAATTAGATAAAACCCTAAGAAAGAGATAGAGAAGGCGAAAGAGGGAAGGAGATGAGTCATCATCATCACCACCACCAAGCTGTCGATAATCTAATCAATGTTTTTGCGAGAGCCTCTCATGATCTTAATGCGATCCATTTCAAGCTCGACAAGGAATTCCAGCAGATTTACCCAGAAAATGTAAGCAACTTCGATCCTGTTCTAGAATCTCGAATACTTTGGATTCAAGCTCGATCTATCATGAATTCAAGCGATATAATTATTTTTGGGGTCGTAGGCGAATCCGATGAAGCTGATTCAGAGAATCAAGAAGCTGCAGGAAGATGTGACTGTCCTAAAAGACCAATGCCTTGAGCTTTTGTCCGCTAAACAGGTTCTTCTTCCTTGTCTCTTTGAAACTGCTAAACTAAATCTGGAGTCTGTGGAAGGAGGTTTTGGTTTTACAAGTTAAGGCTTTAAGCATCTACTTACTTTGATTGTTAGGTTTTATTATCATTATTTTTCTTTTGTTATAAACAGGATTTGATTGACAAGGCGCAGACAACACTTGTTGGTAACTACAACCTTATTCAGAAAATGAATGCATCCTTGGGAGAATCAACAAATGGCGATGCATTGGTTGATTTTAATCAGGTTGGTGTTCTTCTTTATATACCAATTCGATACCTTCAAAATCAAATGCACATGAGCGTCCTTGAGAACAGTTTTTCCATCAAAAATCCTTTTGTTTTTTTTCAACAGATTATTGACGAGTGGACAATGCAAGTTAGATCAAGAACAGGTAACCAGAACAAGCCATTAAATGTCGTGGAAACATTGAGTTATGTTTTGCAGTTCTTATTTTCCTAAATGATGCTTTTCTTGTTTCTTTTAGTGGGAGAGACAGAGGAGCCTGATAAAGAAGACATTAATAAGTTGCTTTTCTCAGCTATTGTTCATAACAATTGAGGATGTTCATTGTTCATGGTTATGTTCAGAGTCACACAGCTTCTGCATATTATGTAAACTCTGCTTTGGATTATGTACCTAAGATCACTCACTAGATCATTTTACTATCTAACATTACATGAACTATCCTGTTGTGCTTAAAAATTTTGGGATTCATTTTGGTCGTTCGTTTAGGTAGAGATACACTGGCTTAAATGTTGGCACGAAGCTTCATCACTAGCCTTTTCTTTCGTAACAAGACATCGAAAGCCATAAACGTCTTTGCTTTCATCTCTTCTTCTAAATCATACATGTGTTGGCAAAGCTTGCAAAACATCAATTGCTATTGGTGTTTTACTATATACATGGTTGCATCTGGATGTTCCCGCAAAAATAAGGCATTAAGCTCTTTGAAGCACACATTGTAAGGAGCAAGCCCAAGAGCCTCATTTGATAGCCTTCTTACCTTAATATATGCTTACCAATATTCATCTTCTTCAACAATTGTTTGCTTCTCTAGAATTCAAGTTTTAATAACACTAGATTTGATGAAATCATAAAATTATTAAAAACTAAACTTTTTGAATAACAATAAATTATGTAAGTCACTAATTAATTATCAAACTAATAACAATAAAATTTGACAATTTTATCAATCATTACAAAAATTTAATTCCCAGCAGCACCCAATTATACTAGTATAGATTTCCTGACAAAGTATTTGAACGTTTTTTAACTTAACAGTATCTGAACATTAACTTAACTACCATTCAAGTAGTTCAATCAGGTATCATTAATCAAGATATACGATTTTTTCGGTTTTCAGTGAAACAAAAAATAATCTGGAAAACGGAAAACAGCTAGCAAGATGCTTGCATTTATATTACTCCCTCCGTTTCAAATTAGATGTCGTTCTGGAGTAGAATTTTTGTTTCAAAATAAATGTCGTTTTCGGTTTTCAATACAAAAATTATTGATAATATTCTTTATTCTATTTTTCTATTGGTTGATATATGGTTAAGTGTATTGGTAATAGTGTTTTTATTTTGAAAATATGTAAAATTAAATGTTTCCTTAATCTGTGTGCATAAACCTAGAACGACAACTAATATGAAACGGAGAGAGTATTTAATTTAGTTATCCTCCGCTGTTTTTTTTAATAACTTGGCGGAAGTCCAAATTAATCTTCATAGAGTCAATCGATAAATAAGTCTGATTGTTCTACGTGAGATTTAGATATTCACACCACCTAACCAACATATAGATAATTTGGAGCTAGATTTCGATCTCTAGGAACTCAACGTACCATCTGACGACACCCACATGGTTAATTATCCTCCACGATCACCCAAAAGAACAAAAAAAAAAACATTTGTGAATCAGAGTTCAGAATCAAGTCAACAACCAATTTAATATGCTAAATTGCTGTATTACCAATTCATCATTTAAACCTTTGCGGTGCGGTGTAACCTTGATCCGTTACTTTCAAGAATCTTGATATCAAGCTATATATCAGCATATATCTAACATCAAAGTACCTTAACCGGATAGCATTAATATTTCCCTACGTTGCCGAAAACAAAAACAATCTGAGGAAAAAAAAGTAAACAGATAGCTAGAAACTATCTTTATAACATGTGAAAATCAGAAACAACCATTTTTCCCTAGCCAAAGTGATAAACATTAGAAAGACCAGAAGACATGTTCATGTAAGAAGGAGCCGTCACTTTATTAGCATCCAAGAAACCGAACACATCCTCTTTCACCTCCTTAAACGGCACCGTACTTGTTTCCGACACAACAATCTTCCTCAACTCCTCCAACGCACATTTCATTACCTGTAACTGAACCACATTCATCTCATCCACTGGTCCTTCCCACCAATTTGTCACACCACGCCTCGCCGCATTCACTTTTCTCATCTCCGCCATCGCTTGACCCTTCTTCTTCTCTTCCTCTACCTCACTCACGGTCTGCGTCAACAGCATATTCAGCTCGCAGCTCTCTGCAGTGTTTCCCGGCAGTTTCTTCGTCTGCGCTAAGGAAATATCGTTTCGGGACAAGTAACGGTCCAATACGGATTCGACGCTGGGATGGCCGAAAGAGAAAGGCTTTTTGGCTGGAGAATAGACGATGATCCCAATCTCTGCACCACACAGTGTGCAAAGCTCGCTAGCTTTCTTGAATAGACCGGCTCTACGTTTTGAGAATGTGACTTGACGGTGGGTCTCTTTCTTTATCTTAACCATCGGAATTCTCTGTCGTCCCATGCTTTCTTTCTTCTTCGACATCATAGTTTTTTTTTTTATACGGTGTGGTTTTAGTTGCTTTGAGTTGTTGTTGGACAATTTGGTGGAGAAACTATTTGTTTATATACATGTTTGAGTGTATGTGGGGCATCATTACGAGATCAACTTTCATAGTTGGGAATTTATTTTTGTTTTTGTAACATCAAACTTGTAATTACTCAGTTTGTCTTTAACTTTGTAGATATATAATAACATTCTAAAGATTTGTGTATGTTAAAAAAATCGTAGTTTAGTATGGCAATTATTTTCTTTGCATTATTGTCTAGTATATAAATGCATGATTTTCTAATAACAAATTTTTTAAAGTTAGTTCTTGTATATTTATATCCAAAATGATATAATGATCCACCAATCATGATGCAAAAAATGTAACTAAAAATAAATCTAATAATCTGCAACATGGTGATGAGGATCGAAATTAAATTAAATACAATATCTTAATAAATTAGTTTATTTCATAGGGAAGAAAAAAACTAGTAGTCAAAACAATGATTTATATTCTTGTAACAGCAAAAGCTTGTAAATTACTCAGTTTATTTTCTAATTTTGTAGATAGACAGTAAAACTGCGAAGATTTGTGTATGTTATCAAATCTATTTTGGCAATGCAATGATTCTTTTTCTTTTTCCTTGTATTATTGGCTTGTGTATAAATGCATGATTTTATAATCACTAATTGTTAAAAATCATGGTCTAATATATATATATATATTATAAATTTTATATAAGGATCCACCAATCATGATGCAAAAGTTAAAGCAAAAAACGAATAGTTTAATAATCTGCAATAAGGGGAAAGGAACGGAATTACCTTAATTATATTATTTTGTAAGTTAGTTCATAGGAAACGTAAAAATAGGTAATTACCTTAATTTATTACGTTTTAGGATTGTGGATATAAAATTTTAAATATTTTTATATACATTTTCTAAACAAAAACATTATTAATTATTTACATAAACACAATTCAATTATAGACTGAGTTTTCTCATCAATTTCTTTTTTAAAATAGTTTTATCATAAAAATACAAGTACGAAAATACTAAAAAATAAAATTCGCTAAAAATAAAATATTTTTATCTTTACTTTATAAATAAATAAATAAATAAATAAATAATAATTTTTTTAATTTTAGAAAGTTTTTTTTTTCAATTCAAACTTTTTTTTCATTGTTTTCAAAAGTTTTATAAAACTTTTCTAAAAATTTATTTCTAATCCAAAATTTTTTTTAAAACTATTGAAAAATTAATATTTAACCCATCCCAAAGCCTACCTTTGAAATTTAAGTTCTAATTATAGAATTAGTTAATTCTATGAACATAACTATTTTTTGTCCTTTTAATAAAATAATTTTATTATTTTTATCCTTATGTAATATATTTATGATAAAACTTTTTAGTGCTATGGTAGAGAATCTTCTCATTAAATTATGTATTTTATATTTAAAATATATAGATTTATAATAGTTTTGTTTTAAAAGAATTATTATCTTTCTGGAAACCACCTACAAGAAAAAAGAGTCAGAATTGCAAATTACTAAATTGTTAAGCCGGGTTCGGTTTACGGGTGGGGACAAGAAGTTTTGTTTTTCTTCTTCTTCTTCTGTGCAGGCGAAACTAGAGGTGGTCCGGTCCTGCTATGGCGAGCGAAGAAGACAAAGCCCTAGAGGATCTTCTAGACTATCAGCTGAAAGACCAAAGAGAATCACTTTCAGCCATTGAAGAAGCCCTTGCCTCTGACCCATCTAATCCCGACCTCCTCTCGGTAACTTTTCTTCTCCAAATCAGATCCCAAGTTTCTTGGGAAACCACTAGATCATTAATCCATTGTTTCGTTTTTGATCTGATAATAGTTAATTGCAAACAATGATCTCTCAGCTTTGGTCATGATATATCTAGTGATGAAAGGCATGGTGTTCCTTGTTGATATTAATGTTCATGTTTTTGAATGTATAAAGGTACATGAAGAACTTGTTGGAGCAATCAAAGATGCAGAGGAAGGGCTTTTCCAGTTAAAACGTACTCGATTGTTGCAGGAAGCTGACATTGTTCTGCATGGTCTGAATAATGCTGCTGCTGGAGTCAAAGCTGAGCATACTGATCCTGCAGATATGTTGGAGCCAGAAAAAAGGGAAAAGGATTTGGATGGATCAAAATGTAGATTCCGGCACACTGATGGACGTTGGTATAATGGTCGCATTATTGGGTTTGAAGAAGGCTCTGATTCTGCAAAGATCTCTTTCCTTACACCCACTTCTGACAGTATGATGGTAACACTTTCTTACTAGTCCTTACACCCTTTTCATCTGTTATGTGATTTACTCAATGCTTCTGTTTGTCTATCTATGTAGCTGGATTAGATTTTTGCTTAAGGTATAGAGATAACAGTTGTGAAAGACTAACTTTGACATAGTTACTTACTGTTGGTAACTTGGTATCGTTGCAACTTGCAATTGATGTTATGCGTCTCAGATACTACTAACGCTACACTGAACTACTTGCAGATGTGCAAGTTTTTCATGCAACAGAGGTGTCGGTTTGGCAGTTCCTGTCGTTTATCACATGGTATGTGGATCTTAATAAACGCTGCTATTGTTTAGAAAATTTGTCAGTCTGGTACAAGATTAATTTTCCCTACCTCTCGTAGTTAACTGAATGACATGAATGCAGGACTGGATGTGCCATTATCTTCTCTAAAGAAGTATGACCAGACTGAGTGGAAGCAGTCCATGGTAGGCTCCAAGATTTGGGCAGTTTCTGGAAGTAAATACGACATATGGAGGGTGGGTGAACTTGAATCATGGGATGAGAAGCTACATTTAGGCGGAGTTGTTTTCAGAGATGATGGAAGCTCTGCAAAGCTAGGATCTGATGCTATCGTATTATCAGAGTACGCTCAAATGACTGATGATGATGATGATGGAGAAGACGAGGATGATGAAGACGGGAGTGCTTCAGGCTCTGAAGAATCTGTTTCAAGTGATTATGATGATGAAGAGTTTCCTCAAGGCATAGGCATTCTAGGAAGCACAGAACAAAGGAGAGGAGGCGTCCAGAATGACACCGCTATATTTGCTAAGTGGGAAAATCACACCAGAGGAATAGCTTCTAAGTTGATGGCTAATATGGGTTACCGTGAAGGGATGGGACTTGGCGTCTCTGGTCAAGGGAGATTAGACCCAATTGTAGCAAAAGTACTACCACCAAAGAGGTCACTGGATCACGCTCTTGAGCATATTAAGAACGGAGAAGCTAAAAGCGAGAAACCAAAGAAGAAAAGGAGCGGAGGTGGGAAAAGGAAGCGTGAGAAAAAGTTTGCAGAGGCAGCTAGAGCAGCAAAACAGGAAGAGGAATCAGATTTGTTCAGCTTCATCAATAACCATGAGAAAGTAAATGTCAGAGAGACTGTGAAAAAGAGGCAGAATATCGGTCCAGTAGACAGGAAAGCACTGGTTGCATACGAAGACGAAGTCAAGGACTTGAAGTTTCAAGTAAAGAAACTAGAAGAGATGGTGAAGAGAAATAAAAAAGATCAAATCTTTTCAGATGCTGCGACAAGAAGATTGAAAGAAGTCCAGAAGGCACTGGCTTCTACATTGGCAGCTCAAGCTTCAGCCTCCAATGCTGTAGAAAGCAAAGAGAAAGAAAAGAAATGGCTCAAGTTCTAGAACATAGCACCTTGAATCAGTTTTAACAGCTGTAACCTTCTTGATTATAATTGCGTTTACAAGTAAAACAGTTTTTTATTTCCATGAAAAAGCATAGTTCAGACATGCCAATCAATATACATTTTCTCATAGTCTTCTGTGTGTTTATCCACTATTGGATTCTTCTACTCGTTTTCTGAGTTGATAAGGAACCAAATCTGTGTTTCTGGAAAGGACCCTTCTGGAAATTAAGATGTGAATTATGAGTAAATCACACTCGTAAAGAGTGGAGATTTTTTATTCCTCTAAATGCATTATGTGAATAAGACGTACAAGTATGATGTCCATAAGTTGACGCAAATCTAAGAGCTGGATGGTTTTTTCATAAGTTGACAATGTTGCAAATTTCTTGGCGTGGCAAACTTTTTTAAGATTGAAAGGGAGCATTGTTGGAACTAAACCACACACTCTAGCTACTACTTGAAAAGCTGAAGCTTTAGTTTTGGTTTTTAGCTCACCTATTGCTGCTTATGTTCTGTTTGTTCTTGTTCAAACTATGTTGTTTCATAAACCTAAGACTATTGGTTAGGATATAAAAAAACGAGTCAGAGCCTTAGACCCTTTGAGGTTAGATATGGTGAAGAGTGGCTCAGTAGTAACAACACTAAAGATCAGTTGTAATTTGGACCCTTTGATCCTAATTTCAAGTAACTATCACGGGAAAGGCTTATCGACCAAAACTTGTTTTATTATGTATTTTATTTTATTTTAACTTAGCACATCTTTTATTTTGTACTTGGTAACTGGATGTATAGATTAGACATTACAATTTCAGATCATTTACGAGATATAGTTGTTCAAAAAAAAAAAAGTCTACAAAGTACAAAAGCCTAGCGTGATTGACTTTTATTTAAAACAGAAAAAAATAATATTTGTACGAAATTCTGTGGCATCATGGCATGCAGTGGCTGTTCATTGTTCAGACTCTTGAAAGGTGTCCCTCTAGCATTAACACCAAAACGCAAATCTTGATTTTGCAGATTGACAATATGCATGCATGATGACTCTCTCTCTCTCTCACTGATGGATGCACAAGAGAAGTAAAAACTGTCATTAAATTCTCCTGACTCAACCATCTCCCTCTCTCTCTTTCTCTATCTGACACAAACACAAATGCAATTTACAGTTATCAATTATCACAACAACTACCTCTTCTCTCTCTCTCTTTCTCTAAGGGAATTAATTAACCAGCATTGTCTTCTTCACTTCAGAGACACACCACAATCAAAGAATGGCGTTTCCCTTCTCTTCCTGCAAACAAAATTATGCATTGCTCTCATCCCTTCTTGTTTTTCTTCCTCTACTTCTGCTTATTTCTTCTTCCGTAGCTGATCTCTCTTTCAACTTCTACGCCAGTTCATGCCCTGGAGCTGAATTTATCGTCAGAAACACCGTTAGATCAGCTTCTTCCTCTGATCCATCAGTCCTTGGGAAGCTCCTCCGTCTCATCTTCCATGACTGTTTCGTCCAGGTATATTACTACTAATGATGCAAAAAAACATGCCTAGCTCGTCCACCCAATGAGATTTTCTTTTGTTGTTTTCATTGATGTTTCAGGGTTGTGATGCATCAGTGTTGGTTCGAGGGAACGGTACAGAGAGAACCGACCCTGGCAACGCGTCACTAGGAGGTTTCAATGTAATAGAAAGCGCCAAAAATGTACTGGAAATCTTCTGTCCTGGCATAGTCTCCTGCGCTGATATCCTTGTCCTTGCTGCTAGAGACGCCGTCGAAGCTGTAAGAAGATTTCACCAAATCCACATGCATCATGTAGATATGACTTTAAACTAATTCTTCCGTTTCATAATAAGTGTGGTTCAAGTTTTTTTCACACAAAGTAAGAAAATTTAAACCTCTATTTAATGTAGTTTTTTGTTTGGTTTTATTAATTAATGAATTAAAGTAAGGATAAAAATCGGAAAATTTGTTTAAAATATGCATTGTAAATGTAAAACAACAATTATAGTGAAATAAAATTTAAAAGCTAAAACCATATTTGATATGAAACGGAATAAGTAATATTTTTGTATAAAAACTCTGTTTCTTTTTTGGTTTCGGACAGCTCGGGGGACCGGTAGTTGCAATACCAACAGGGAGGAGAGACGGCAGAGTCTCAGTGGCAGCAAATGTGAGACCAAACATCATTGATACGGATTTCACAGTTGATAAAATGATCAATATCTTTTCCTCCAAAGGCTTATCTGTTCAAGATCTTGTCGTTCTCTCAGGTATGACGTTTCTTGATCTTGATTCTTTTTATTATGTAACCAGACTTGAAATTTTGATTATAAATACTATCTCAGGAGCGCACACTGTTGGTGCTGCACACTGCAACACATTCAACAGCAGGTTTAAGAGAGATCCCAGGGGTAACTTGGAGCTCATAGACACATCTCTCGACAACTCATATGCGCAAACACTTCTGAACAAGTGTTCATCTGCAGTGGATCCGACAACTACGGTCGTAAACAACGATCCGGAGACATCGTCCACGTTCGACAATCAGTACTACAGGAACCTGTTGGCGCACAAGGGTCTGTTCCAGACGGATTCTGCTCTCATGGAAGATGATCGGACGAGGAAGATTGTGGAGATACTGGCGAACGATGAGGAGTTTTTCTTGGAGAGATGGACAGAGTCGTTTATGAAGATGAGTGTGATGGGTGTGAGAGTTGGTGAAGAAGGTGAGATCAGACGCTCTTGTTCTTCTGTAAATTTAAACTGAGATTAGACAGAGAAGCAAAATTTGGAATATAGTTTGTGGTGTCTTACTTACTTACTGTTGTTAATTTTAGTAACCACAATTCCTTTATTTTATTTATGTTCAGCTGCAATGTAGACAAATGTTCTTTTTAAATTCAAATGTTCATTTTCTTATAGTTACCAACCAAAAAAAAAAATAATATATAGGGAAACATAACTACATCGAATCACTCCTTGTGATCAAAACCTATGTTTTTTTTATAAGTCCTATCGGCTGATCCGGTCGGGCCCGGAAGAAATGTACTCTCTTAACTAAGTGGTGGTAGCCTAGTAGTAATCTCTTGGGGTTTGGTGTGCACCCACATTGAGTTCGATTCTCCCTAGGAACAAAGTTATCACTATTTGGTCAGTTTAGACTTGGGCTTTGGTCCAAGTGGTTTACATGGTGGACCGTAACAGACGATCGGTTCACACCCTGGCATTAATTGGAAGGTATTCCAAACTCGGTTCAGACAGTGTGGTAGCCAGTCCACTCTGTAGCATTAAGTGCATTCCTCCAGGACCGACCGGATCTAGGACTTATCAAAAAAAAAAAAGGTTGAAAATCTTATAATCATGTGTTTGTTAAGGGAAATTGAGTCCCAAAGAAAAAGTTACATAGCGTAAGTTTTTGAAGTCTTTTCATGGTTTCAAGTATGAAAATTGGGCCGTAGTGATAATGGGCTTTAGAATATGTAGGTCCAAACTAATTACACGATCCATTGATCCGTCAGGGAAAAATATTCGTTTCTTTCATCACCTTATCAGTAAAGAAACTGAAAACCCTAGGCACTCCTCTCCTTCTCCTCTCCTTCTCCTCAGCTGCAAACTCTTCAAGCGCATCTTCCTCAACAATCCAATCGAGAGAGAGAGAGACAGAATCTACGATCTAAGATTTTGAAATCATGGCGGAATTGGATATTGATACCCGTGCAGCTCAGTTAGGGATTGATTGGTCTCAGGTTAATCTCGATTCAATTCAACTCCCTCCTGGAGAAAACTTCGGGATCGAGAGGTGAGTCTTTATTTTTCTCTCTCTATTAGATCTGTAGAAATGAGATGCGATGGAACAATGAAAAACTGATTCTGTTTTTTGCTATTAGTGATGATGAAGGTGTTTACCACGACGACCAGCTAGAATTCGACACTGGGTTCGGTAATATAATCGTGGTTGATAACCTCCCCGTTGTTCCAAAGACCAAGTTTGAGAAACTTGAAAATGTCCTGAAAAAGATTTACAGCCAGTTGGGAGTCATCAAGGAGAAAGGACTTTGGATGCCTATTGATCCCAACACCGGGATGACTTTGGGCTACTGTTTCATTGAGTTTAATACCCCTCAGGTTTGTTTAATGTTATGTAAGCAAACATTATGTTTTGTTTTGCTAAGATTTGTGTTGATTATGTTTGTTTGTTGTTTTGCAGGAAGCTCAAAACGCTAAGGAGAAGACTCATGGCTACAAGTTGGACAAGTCTCATATCTTTGCTGTTAACATGTTCGATGATTTTGACAGGCTCATGAATGTCAAGGAGGAGTGGGAGGCTCCTCAGACCAAGCCCTATGTCCCTGGGGTATGTCTAGTCTTCTTCATCACGTTAATGTCAGGAAGGCTGTGTAGCATTCACTGCAGCCTTTTGAGGTGCTTGTTGTTGTTACGTTTGTCAGGAAAACTTGCAAAAGTGGCTTACTGATGAGAAAGCCAGGGATCAGCTAGTCACCCGCTCTGGCCCTGATACTGAAGTCTTGTGGAATGATGCTAGGCAGAAGAATACTGAACTCGTTCATAAGCGTCCCGTAAGTTTACTTGCATATTCCTGATGCTAATATTTAATGTAACCATCAATTAAATATGTATATATGATGTTCTCTTCCTATGATGCAGTATTGGACAGAGAGCTATGTGCAGTGGTCTCCTCTAGGTACGTACCTTGTGACACTTCACAAACAGGGGGCTGCCGTTTGGGGTGGTGCTGATACCTTCACTCGTCTCATGCGTTATCAGCATAATATGGTTCGTTCCTTGTCTTTCCTCTTGATAGCTTTTCTTTTTTCTTTTATTGTCCTGAAGTTTGACTTTTTTTTGGGTTGACTCACCATTGTAGGTAAAACTAGTTGATTTCTCTCCGGGTGAGAAATACCTGGTAACTTACCATAGCCAGGAACCAAGTAACCCACGAGATGCAAGTGTAAGTGCATCTTTGCTTCTGTTCCTTCCTTTTTAAAAATTTATTTTCTTATGCAAAGGATTCTGATTTCTTATCGGCTTACAGAAAGTAGAGATAAAGGTCTTCGATGTGAGAACCGGGAGGATGATGAGGGATTTTAAGGGTAGTGCTGATGAGTTTTCAATTGGAGGACCTGGTGGTGTTGCTGGTGCTTCTTGGCCTGTTTTCAGGTAATTTTCTTTAACTTCTTTTGAAACTATGCAGTCAACGAATGTTCCCTCTTAACATTTTTTGATAACTTCTTATGCAGATGGGCTGGTGGAAAAGACGATAAATACTTTGCCAAGCTAAGCAAAAACACAATATCCGTCTATGAGACTGAGACTTTCGGCCTAATTGACAAGAAATCCATTAAGGTTGATAATGTCGTGGACGTATGTTGGTCTCCTACTGACTCCATCCTTTCACTCTTTGTTCCTGAACAAGGTGGTGGGAACCAACCTGCCAAGGTATGCAGCTATTAATTCTTATCCAAATAGACTATTAGTTTGCGTTCGTTTCTCCACCAATTGTTTTGTTGTTAACATGTTGATATCTTCATCTTTAGGTCGCTCTTGTCCAAATCCCTAGCAAGGTAGAGCTAAGGCAGAAGAATCTCTTCAGTGTGAGCGACTGCAAGATGTACTGGCAGAGTAGTGGAGAATATCTTGCGGTTAAGGTTAATCGATACACAAAGACAAAGAAGACCACATACTCTGGCTTCGAGCTTTTCCGCATCAAAGAGAGGGATATTCCCATCGAGGTTCTTGAGCTGGACAACAAGAACGACAAGATCATTGCCTTTGCGTGGGAGCCCAAGGGTCACAGGTTTGCTGTGATTCATGGTGACCAACCAAGACCAGATGTCAGTTTCTACACAATGAAGACCACACAACATGGTGGAAGGGTTACAAAGCTCGGTACTTTGAAGGCCAAACAAGCCAATGCCCTCTTCTGGTCGCCTACAGGAAAGTACATAATTCTTGCTGGGTTGAAGAATTTCAATGGCCAGCTTGAGTTTTTCAACGTGGATGAGCTCGAGACAATGGCCACAACTGAACACTTCATGGCCACGGATATCGAATGGGACCCAACTGGAAGGTACTACTTACTGCTTCTGTCTCTTAGAAACTAAACCACTTGGAGACAAAGTGATGTTGTTAACATTGGTTTTCTCTTTTACTTTCATAGGTATGTTGCAACAGCAGTGACATCAGTCCACGAGATGGAGAATGGGTTCACCATCTGGTCATTCAATGGAAAATTGCTTTACCGGAATCTGAAGGATCATTTCTTCCAGGTATGTAACAAATAACAAAACTGGTCTTACTATCTATATGGATATGTCTAGTTACATAATTACTGTAAATTTTTCCATGGTTACAGTTGGCATGGCGACCAAGACCTCCATCATTCTTGTCTCCGGAGAAGGAAGAAGAGATAGCAAAGAATCTGAAGAAGTACAGCAAGAAGTATGAGTTAGAGGATCAGGACGTGTCGTTGCTGTTGAGTGAACAAGACAGAGAGAAGAGGAAGGCGTTGAAGGAAGAGTGGGAGAAATGGATGATGCAGTGGAAGTCGCTGCACGAGGAGGAGAAACTTGCGAGGCAAAACCTCAGGGATGGGGAAATCAGTGATGAGGAAGAAGACGAGGATGAAGCCAAACAAGTTAAAGAAGTTGAGTTTGAGGATGTTATTGAAGTCTCTGAAGAAGTCGTCCAAGAATGAATGTAAAAGTTTTCCAACAAGTGTCTTCTCCTCTCCTTTGGATCTCTTTTTAGACATCAAACTATTTCTTTGAATTGCTAAGAGAATTTTCAATTTTGGTTCCTTGGATTATATGTTTCTATCCAGTTTTCGGATCATATATTGGAGCATTGATCGTATCTAAATCCAAAATCACCTTGGTTTTTGATAAGTTTGTGCGGCTCAGTAAAAGATTATTATTCGTATTTGAAAGCTGTGCATGAAACATGATGTTCTGTAAATTTTATACAGTCTATTATTAGTGTCTTGATTTTGTGTATAATTTTTGTTGATTTATCTATTTTCATGGTATCAGAGTTTCCAGCTTGTGAACCTTTTTTTTCCTTCTCCATTTCTGTTTATTTACACTCTCTTTTCCATCTCTTTTGTTTTCTGTTCATCTCTTCCATGGATGTCCCACCTGCAACTCTTGAACGCGATTTTGGGATCACAAACATCAAGTCACACATCCTCATCACTTCCAATCTCAACAATTATGTTCCTCACACATTGCTTAACATTCCATTTCCTGGGACATCTTGATGGTACTCTTCTTCCAAATGACAAGCTTAGCGAAAACATGATGGGCCTATCAAACTGGGTCTATCGAATTCTTGGCCTACCTCTGTTCCGCTCATCATTTCAAATAGGAGGGCACCACACGTTATGTTTGGATTCGCATCAAAGACCTGTTTCTCAACTCCAAAGAAGCTCTTTACGATCATGAGCTTGCAGACAAATTCAAGTTTACTGCCATAAGCTGAAACCGCTGGTTGATTTGCTCTCCAATAAACAGAGGACAAAAAGTGCAAGTTTACTGCTGTAAGCTGAAATCGCTGGCTGATATGCTCTCCATCCAATGTTGATGCTCCAGTCAACAAAAGAACACTTGTCATGAAAATTAAGATAGCATCATGTTATCAAACACAGCGCCATTTTCAAGCTTTTCCAGTGCTAAATCAATGTTAGAGATGGAGGAAGTTCGTCTCAAAAAGGCAAACATGAATAATCACAAAGAGCTAATTAATCCAAGACTGTCGAAGTATCACTTGGACCCTTCTTAGTAATTCTTATGGGTTCATATTTCAATTCCATGTTAAAAGGCGATGTCTGTTATGGGTTTCAATCACAAATACGTGTAAGGTCTTTTATCTTCTCAAAAGGAAGAGAATAATAATAAGTAAACATGTCATTGATATTAACTCTTTAAATGAAGAACTAAGCAACTTACTAAACAACCCAGTAAGTAAAGAAGAGAAGATACAGTGTCCAGGGGATGACGTATTAAGACGATTCTAGCCACTTCCCGACTTCAATGTATTACTCAACCTGAAGATCAAAGATAGACAAGAACCAACGAAACACGCTAAGAGTTTGTTTTTGTAACATAAAAACTGTGGACCATGTTGTGATGGAAAAATACCAGTCCAATCCTTCGAAAAGGCCCTCGCCTTTAACAGCACAAGTTTTGAAGATAGCCCACTGACGACTCTTTATCTTATGCAACTCCAAGGCTTCTGTCACAGCGGCATCATCAAGTGCACCAGGAAGATCCTGTTCAGAACAAAGTTTTTACCACCAAAAAAAAATGTTTATAACGCATGCGAAAACAAACTAAACAGGAGTCTTTTTTTTTAATATACAGGAATCAATACACAAGTTTCAGATGAATGAATCAGCCAAGAAGGGCTCCATTAAAAAAAAATACTAGTAACCTGCTTGTTTGCAAAGATGAGAACCACTGCACCTTTCAATTCCTCTTCCTACAAAAAGCAGTTTCAAAAGAGAGTCATGCTGAGAGTTGAAGAGTTAAGCTTTGATGCATGATACAAGAGTTTAAAGATTGATCGTGTTATCTACGGAGAGACATGATCATCTTTGTTCCTTACCATTCACTTCCAGCATCTATAACAATTCCTAAGAAAATGAACCGACAAATGTATTTCCATGATGTACAAACAATCTTAGAGAAAATGAATTAAACAGAATCATAGAAGGAGGAATCGTAGAATGTTATTTGTACCTCCAAAATAGCATGGAATTCCTCTTTAGCGACCCCAATTCGATCTGTATCGCTGGAGTCAACAACATAAATCACTGCTTGTGTATTCGGAAAATAGCATCTCCAGTATGGCCTGTCAGTCACAAAAATATAGAAATATTGAGAAGCAATAATAAATTTCCATCGTTCCAAGAAATGAGAAAAAAGAAGCTTACCTGATGCTCGTTTGTCCACCTGCCACAAGATAAGTTGTAGTTAATTAACCAATTGAAACTGTTTAATGCTTACAACATAAAAAGCAATCTAAGTCACACAACAGAAAGCGTACCTAAGTCCCAGACCTGAAACTTGATATTGTTGTACTGCACTGTCTCCACGTTGAATCCAATAGCTACACACATCCCGACCAAACCAATTAACAATCATATCAAAATCAGACAAATCGCATCAGCAGCTAGAGATCTAGAGATGAATGAATGAATACATACTAGGAATCGTGGAGACAACTTCCCCCATCTGAAGCCGATCTGGAATCACAAAAATCAACATTCATAAATAACCCTAATCAAACGAATTTTGCTATTTTGAGATGGATTGGAGGGGGAGTGATATTATTTACAGAGGATAGTGGTTTTGCCAGCATTGTCGAGACCGAGGACCAGGATTCGAGCTTCTTTGTTGCCGAACACTGATGAGAACATCCTCGTGAACAGTATCCCCATCTTCTTCTTCGGTTCAGATCAGATTAGATCAAACGATCTAAGAGAAAATCTTCTTCTCCAGGACCATCGACCTTCTCTTCTTTCAGAGTGTGAGAAAATTTGAGTTTTTTTTTCTCTTTTGTTTCCTCTGATTGAGACAGAGTCTTTCGTTGGACCAAAATACATGTATAGTCCATACCATACTTTCTTAGCCCATCGTTGCACAAAAAAAAAAAAGGTTTCTTAGCCCATCATACATAAGCGCTTTTAGTTAAAAAAAATTAATGATTCGGATAGAAATCAATCAACTAAAAATATACTCTCTCCGTTTTCTTATGATGATGTTTTAGAGAAAATTTTGCTTCAATTTATCTGATATTTGAAAATTTTGTATGTAAAATTATCATAAAAATCAACTAAAATATTAAAATTAATTTATAATTTTTTGTCTAATATGTTAAGAATAGGAATGATTAATAACTTTTAGTTATTTTTTAATTGTAATCGAGTATTGAATGAAAACTGAAATTTTTCTTAATTAATTGTGGATTTATGCTACAACATTATATAAAAATAGCTTTTTCAAAAAAAACATTATACAAAAAAAAATAACAAGAGTATTAAATATTACGTTATTGTTATATCAAAATCGATTTTAATTTGGCTACCTTCCAATATATCAAGCAAAGCTAAATATAATTATTGAAGCTAGAACAAAAACCAAACTGATCTACTTATATAAACATAAATTTAAAATATGTATGTTTATTAAAAATAACTTGTTAAAATAATCTCTTGTTCCGAAACCAAATGTTACATTTTATATGTAAAAATGTAAAATTTGTTTTTGCACAAGAAAATTGAAAACATCTTTTTCCATCAAAATTAAATGTATGCTCCTGCTTAAAACTTTTAAAAAAAAAAATCCAAAGAACTGGAGGGAAATTGTTCATTTATTTGGCATTTTGTGCTTTGTGATGATTCATCGAGATTTATTTGTTTTTTTTTTTCTTTTTGGAGTAAAGTCATAAACTAGACCCGCGTGATACTGTCACAAGTGTACAAATATACTACTTTTTCTGGTGATTCTTGTTTGTAGTTTCAAGATAAATAGGTTGAACAAAACAATTTTTCAAGATAAATTACATACTCTTTTTTGGTAAAAGAAATTACATATGCATTAACAAACAAAAACACCCAATTAACAAACCATCGATGTCTTATTTTTTATTTCTCAACCAACTTGCGTACTACCAAAAACATTTAATTTTTAAGTAACAAACTTCAAGAAATGATTCATGATATGAAAATATAGCCAATACAATTAATATATGATTCAGTATCTTGAACACTTGCTTAAAAAAAAGAACACTTCCAAGTGTTGTTCATATTGGCTCCAATTTCAAATTAAGTTAGTTTGAATTTTTATCCAAATAACTCATTAACAGAAACGAGTACATCTAAACGTTTCTTTTTTCTTAAAAACAGAATGTGTTCTCAAGATTATGGATATACAAAAATAAATGTCATGGTTCATTGAAATATTTTGGGGGATATTTGATGGAATATCTTCATCACCAATCAAAGTCTTTATAGTTCAGTCCCAACACTGTTTTAGTCAGCTTACATTTCTCGAAAACAATGACATTTTGGAAAAGCTGATGTAAAGAAGTGAGTTCTTGACTTTTTGTTATTATTATTTATTACTTCTCTCTGTTAGTCCAGAAACACCAAGTTGTTTATTCTGAGAAGAAGAAGAAAAAACTCATTCAGCAAGTTTTTTTAGTATGGCTCTCTGTTCTCCAACAAGCCCACATTTTTTCCAACCTCTTCTTCCCGGTTTCACCAAGCACCTCGTATACTCTCTGTTTTCCTATCGCTCTCTGACCAAATTGGTTATGTTTCTAACTCTCTTGCATGGTGTTTCAGGACATTCCCGTGGCATTCTTTTTGAAGCACTTAGATAAAAGTAATAAAGGCAATACGGCTAAGCTGAGATCAGACGCATCCGAGACGACCTGGAACGTGAAGCTTGACGGCCGGAGATTCTCAGACGGTTGGGAATATTTTGCCGTCGTTCATGATCTCCGAGTTGGTGACATTGTTGTTTTCAGACACGAAGGAGAGTTAGTGTTCTATGTCACAGCTTTAGGACCAAGTTGTTGTGAGATTCAATATGGAAAAGATAGCCAAGAAGAAGAAAAAATTGGTAAAACTTCAGTTTTATATTCGGTTTTATTGCCATATTTAGAATGAGTCCTGAAATTTACTTCTCAACAGATGAGGAGCTTTGTGATACTATGGAGAAGATTTCAAGAAAGAAGAAGAGACCAAAGACAGAAATAGATCTTTCAACAGATCAATCTTGTTTTGTTATTACAGTCACGGCATCTAATCTAAGGCGTGATATAGTGGTTATGTTACTTCCTTAATTATTACTCCTCAATATATACAGTAATTTTGAGATTTTAAGTGAGAGTTGTTTTAACTTCTGACGTATATTAAACTTGTGGCTGTATTATTGCAGTATCTTCCAAAAGCCTTTGCAGTGGTAAATTGTCTGATGAAGAAATTTGAGATTGTTTTAATGAATGAAGAAAGAGAATCATGGAAGTTATACTTGACACAAGAGTCATATTCAGGCCGGTTTTACATGAGCAAAGGCTGGAGAAGTTTCTGTGTTGCTAACGGGAAGAAACCTGGAGACATGTTCACATTCAAACTGGTCCAAGATGAAGAAACACCTGTTCTCAAATTGTTACCCTTGAACAATGAAGATCTGCATAAACTTGGTAAGTCAATTTATTATCAGGCCCGTTTCATTGTTTTTGTGGACCCTATCAACTTTTATAAAAACGATTATAATAGTTTTGTAAAAAGGGCTTTAATGTTTTGAGAAAATAGTCGAAATTTTAACTAAAAATTTGCAAAAAAAATTTAGACAGAGTGGAAATGCACTTCTTGCATTTGCTATATAACCCGGACCTGTTTATTATGCATCAACACAATTTGTAGAGGGCGTTCATCATTGGTCCTTAAAATATAGATCAAAATGAATGTGATAAGGATGTGGTTAATCTGAGTTTTAGGTTAATCTGAGTTTTATATTTTTAAATCTCTTAAAATATGGCAAATGAGATTTTACAGTTGATACAGAGAAAGTTCCAAAAAAGAAGCGTCAAGAAATAGAAGCAGATTCTTCTTTCGTGGCCATTGTCACGGCTTCAAACATAAGTCGCGATACAATAGTTATGTTACTTTCATAATACTTCTTACTTATCATATACACTAATCTTGATTTGAGTGAGGTGTGTTTCTAAAGCTGAAACTAAACTTGTGACAACATTTTGTAGTATCTTCCAAAAAAGTTCGCAGCGTCAAATGGTCTGAAAAGTAAATTTAAGATTGATTTAATGAACGAAAAGGAAGAATCATGGACGATAGACTTGAGACACGAACAATACTCAGGCCGGTATCTTATGAGAAGAGGCTGGAGAAGTTTTTGCGTAGCTAATGGGAAGAAGCCGGGAGACATGTTCAATTTCATATTAATCCGAAACCTCGAAACACCTGTCCTTAAGTTGTTCCCTTTGAATCTGCACAAGCTTGGTAAGTTTGTCTTCTCTTTTGTTCTTTCTAGAAACACAAAAAACAAACAGAAGTTGGTTTCTGTTTCTCTGTAGAGCCTAGCAATGACACAAGACAAGGAAGCTGTTTTAGAGTTAGCAACAACAATTATCTTCCTTGTGAAGAACCTACCAACGAAGCTATTGGGAAAGGAAAATGTTTAGAAGCTAATGAAACTACCATCAAAGAAGAAAGTGTTACAACAAGCGCAAACCGTTTTGTGACATTAATATTTACTACTACTAAACTTGTAAGTTCCACAACAAAACTCTTGTGTGTTTTTCTTTTAATTTTTTCACTTGTTATGGAATGAAATCTAAAGAATAAAATCTACAGAATCTTCCGTTGGAATTCACGAAGGGGAATGGAATTAAAAAAGCAGAGAAGATACAGATGATTGACAGGTACGGTACAATATGGTCGACGTCACTACTCATGGATAAGAAGGAAAGAGGAGCAATGCGTTTAGGAAAAGGTTGCAAAGGCTTCTGTGAGGTTAACGGTGTTAAGGTGGGTGAGTCTTTTGTCTTGGAGTTGGTTTGGAAAGACACAGTTCCGGTTCTTAAGTTCTGTTCCAAATGTTGAGAACCATATCAAGAAAGTTTGTTTAGATATGTTGTCAAGGATCGCTGCTCAAAAGAACAATGGATTTTTAGTTCTCTTTTTTTTTTTTTTGGTTCAAAGATGATTTATATCATCCAAATCTTGGTTACAGGATCATTTTAACATTACTAGAGGTTTAGACCACAATTACATTATTTACACACCTATGATTGATATAGTATTATTAGTGTCTGAGAGAAAGAGAGTGAGGGGAGGAAGACAATGTAACCAACTTTCTTTCTTATTCATCTTAATGAATAAAATGAATACAACTTCGCTTATATGGTGGTATAGTTCCCAGTTAAGGTAACAAGTAAACCGGAGGTTAAACCAACGTGACTAAACCATTCTAATACTCTAATATTCTGCTTCAAGTTGGCAAGTACAAAGTCTTGAGAGCCATCTTTCTCACGAGTGAATAAAACTGAGGAGAGAAACAATGGTTTAGTGAAAATGTCGCCAATTTGATTGTTCTTACGAACATGAAGCGTCTTGATATAACCAACTTCAATTCTGTCATAAATCTGATGGCAATCTTGTTTTATGTGTTTTGTACGTTCATGAAACACCGGGTTATTCGTAATATGGACCATCTTGTGGAGCCTGCAACTCATCCGACAGATTAATCAACCATATAACTTCTTCTGATCCAAACTCTTTGGCTCTGTACTCAGATTTCACAAAGGAATGAAAAACAGTTTGTTGTTTCTTGGATTTCTATGAGATTAGAGCATTACCAAGACACATACAATAGCCTGATGTGGATCTGTCTTGAATCTAGACAAGATCCCCAGTCTGCATCAGTGAACCCTTTAACACCAGATCAGAATCAGATGAGTAAAATAAGCCAAAACCAATGGTGCCTTGTAGTGAAGAACCTTGTAAGCAGCTTGGAGATGAGACTGTTTAGGTGATTATGTAAATTGACATAACCTGTTCACTGCATGTGATATCATGACGAGTTATGGTCAAGTATCTTTCCAACACTACGTCTATAAGGACAAGCATCAGCAAGAGGAGGTTCTTCAGATTGTTGAATCAACTTGACACTAGGATCCATTGGGTGTTTGAGTATTCAGTTGTTTTTTAAAAAATATTTAAGTATATACATATATGAATCATCTAAGTATTTATGAAATCCGGATGGATTTTAGTTTAATTATTTTGTTTTTTTTGTTTTGTTTTGGTAACAAAAACAAAAACTCGTTAATATCCAAAACAACTCGAATTGAGTTTGAATTTTTTTCATGCTTTTGAATAGTTTTGAATAATTCTCGTATAAATACCAGGTAATTTGAATAGTTCTTGTAAAACTATAGAGTAATTCGAATAAATCAAATATTTTAGATAAAAAATAGTTTTAGATAATTTATTTTTGGGTAATTTAGATTTTTTTTTAAAAAAAACTGATATATTTAAATTAAAAAAATTTGTTTAGAAATTATATTTTTGATATTTGTTTTAAAAACTAAATATCTAAAAGTTAGATTTTTAGATGAATTTGGATTTTCAGATAATTTCTAATATTTTCGTTTATATACCAATTTGTCCCACCGCCAAAATCAATTATTTGCTCTGTCCAGATAAGGAAAAAAAAGGAAAATTTCCCTTCTTCTTTTTTGGGAACTTAGCTTTTTTTTTTGTAAATGAAATAGTAGAAAACAAAAGGAAAATCTCCCTTAATTTTGCACCTTATTATAACAGTGTTTGTTACAGAAGAAAATCTTTTCTAGGTTTTTTATTCTTTGTGTTCACCGGATCTTCGAGACAATGGCGAAATCAACGCTTCTTCACCCACAGTTCTACCACAAACTTGGTCCTGGCTTCCGCACTCACCTCGTAAGTTGTAACCTTCTCTCTTACTCTACTTTTAATCGTAGATATTAATTAATTAATCATCTCTTCTTTTCCTTTCCCTATTGTTTTTTATTGTATAGATAATTCCTTCAGACTTCTTCTCCAAGTATATAAAAGGAAGAAGCGTGGGTAACGCGGCTCAGCTGAAATCTAACTCGTCAGACATAACCTGGCAAGTGAAGATGACTGGTCGGATACTCCGTGACGGCTGGACAGAGTTCGTCGTCGCTCATTGTCTTCAACCCGGCCACCCCATCCTTGTCAGATACGAAGGAGATATGGTCTTTCATGTTACGGATTGCGCTAACAACAATGATGATGATGATGATAATCACTCATCACAGCCAAGAAAAATAAAGCACTTACACCCAAGAACAGATGTTGATGATGATGATCTTCCAAAAAAGAAGAGAGGGAAGATTACGAACAGTAATGAAACAGAAGCAGATTCTTCTTCGTTAGACAACTTATGTTTTGTAGCCACTGTTACGGCTTTCAATCTACTCATAGATGCACTGGTAAATATACTAATATTAGCTTTTTGCGTATTGTAGTTTCATCACTCCTCATTATCATCTGATTCTTGTGTTTGCAGTATCTTCCACAACACTTTACAAGCTCAAGCGGTCTTAAAAGAGAATCCCACAAAATTGTTTTAATAGATGGAGAGGGAAGATCATGGACACTGGATCTTAGGTTCAACGAATCAACCGATACTTTGTACATGAACCGAGGTTGGAGAAGTTTCTGTGAAGAAAACGGCCAAGTAGATGGAGACTTATTCACGTTTAAACTAGTGGGAAGCGGGGAAACTCCTGTGCTAAGTGTCTGCTCTAGCAATACTAGAAGGCAAAGAGACTCTTCTGAAGAAGAGGACATGGAATGGGAGAGTGATGAACAACACGATGACGAGCCACTAATGGAGAACAAGTGTAGTCCAAAACGAAGAGCTCTGCCATATTCATCATACTCACCATGTCACAAAAGATTCTTAACATTTACACTTCCACCTGATTATTTCAGAATTGAACGTTTGGTAAGTTTTAGACAACTGTTGATCATGCGTCTCTTATGGCATGCTTATTAATAATCCTCTTTTTTTTATAATTATATACAGAGTCTTCCAAAGCAATTCTTGAGGGAGAATGGCATAAACAAGCCTGGAGAGATATGTCTATTAGATAAAGATGGTGTGAAGTGGCCGACAAGACTTCTACGAGACAACAAAGGAATAATGAGTTTGGGAAAGGGTTGGAAAGAATTTGTCAAAGCAAACGGCTTAGCTTCAGGTTTCACACTCAAGTTGATATGGGAAGAAGACGACACAAGTACTCCTGCCTTTAGTTTGTGCTGTCCAGAATCTACCTCCAGTGACAAAGAGCAACAAGAGTATTTCAAACATATCAAGAAACAGTCTCTTTTCATAGATCCTAGCAACAACGGAGGAGACAATAGCAGCAAAGAAGAGAACAACAGGTCATCATGGGAAACAGATTTAACTTCATCAAGCCAAAACAGATTGGTAACAATAACAATCCGACCCAACATGCTCACATGTAATAGAATGGTAAGTTCAACTCTTTGTACAACTCTCATTAGTTCTTCTATCACATAAAAAGTGCAATATTTTAACTGTCCTTTTCAACTATTTTCCAGCGTCTACCAAAGCAATTCGTGATGGAGAGTAACATGAACAAGCCTGGAACGATATATCTGTTGGGAAAAGATGATAAAAAGTGGATGGCTAAGCTTGTGAAAGAAAAAGACGGAAGAATGAATATGGGTAATGGTTGGATAGTTTTTGCGGAAGCAAACGGCTTTAAGCCAGGCGAATCCGTTACATTGGAGTCAATATGGGAAGATGGGACTCCTATGATCAGGTTTCTCCGTGCAGGGTCTACTAACAGTTCAAAAGCTAACCCTTCCACGGAAGTCATCACAGAACCTAGAACGAGAGATTCATCTTCAGAAATCCAAGACCGGTTTGTGACATTGACACTAGAACCTGAATGTGCCAAAGCCGGTATGCTGGTAAGTTCACCAGACAACTCTTGTTTCTGAGATGAATTATAGTTTTTTTTTGTTTTGGTATTCTAACTGGTAAATATTTTTGCAGATTCTTCCTAGTCAGTTCTTGAAGGCTAATGGCCTCGAAAGTTATGGGAAGATGACTATTTTGGGTGAAAATAAATTGGAGTTTACAGGATATCTGTTGTCAAGACGTGGAACTGTTGTTTTGGAAGATGGTTGGGATAGGTTTTGTGAAGCTAATGGCGTAAAGCTAGGAGAGTCTTTCACTTTGGAGTTCATTAAGAAACCAGACAAAACAACTTATGACTTCAAGTTTTGTTCTAGGGAGAGTAAATGTTAATTAGATGTAAAGTTCCATGTGGTGACAACTCTTTAACCTCCCTTTGTTGCAAAATAGTCAAGAGCATGCAAATCGATCATGACACATTTTTGATCCTTTTTGTTCCTTCTCAAATGAAAATCATAGGAAGTGTCAGAGTATTTCAGATCATGCTTGTTCCTCCGTTACTTCAGTTCACTCTTAATTTGTTAAGTCAAATCTCACTTTTGAGTTTATCGAAACGCATGCATACTACTTACTTGTAGAGTGCACTGTGCACGTGTCTTCCTCTAAAACCAAACCCTTAAATGAATATATACAGAAAACAAGTAGGAGTAACAAATAGCTCAACAATAAATACATATTACTAACCGTCTCCAATTTCATGACAAAAATACACAAAATTCACTCTCAAGACTCTCTGAGCTTGGTGAAATGTGTTTCTCTTACACACTTTCCACCGTGAAATTGCAGTGTAGTAGAGCCAGATGGTAAGAGATCTATAAACATGGTGAACCAACATTTCTTTCAGCCTCTTCTTCCCGGCTTCCACAGCCACTTGGTACCCACTCAATCTCTCTTCTTTCTTTCTACGAGAAGCTAATTTACAAAAGATGGTTCTGGTTTTTGTATATGCATGCATGTTGCTTCAGACGATCCCTGTAGCCTTCTGCTCCAAGCATGTAGAAGGAAGAAATGCGCACACGACTAGGGTGAGGCTGAGATCAGACGCGTCGGATATAACCTGGAAAGTGAAGATAGAAGAAGATGGCCGGAAACTCACTGATGGTTGGAAAGAGTTTGCTCTCGCACACGATCTACGAGTTGGTGACATTGTCATTTTCAGACAAGAGAAAGACATGGCTTTCCACGTTACTCTGTTCGGACCCAGTTGTTGTGAGATTCAGTATGGATCGTGTTTGAAAGACAAGAAGAACAACAACAAGCTCAAGCTCAGTGAGTTGTTTACAATACGGATCTGGAAATAGAGAGTAAGTACCAGCTTGATTATGATTCTTGTGACTTTTTTTCAGGGAAGATTCATAAAAAGAAGAAAGTGAAGAAGAATAAAAAAATATATTTAGATTCTTCTTCACTAGATCCCTCTTGTTTTGTGAATAATGTCAGGCCTTCAAGCCTCCGAGATAACAGACTGGTTGGTACCTCTACTCCTAATTATTGTAGTGTCTGAATTTGATCTAAACCAATGTTCTGTTGTAATGACTTTCCAGTCTCTTCCAAAGCGTTTTGTGATGGCAAATGGTCTAGAGACAAGATGTGGAGAGATTGTTCTAATGAATGAAAAGGGTAGATCATGGACTTTAAATTTGAGCCGAAAGAATTCATGTGGAACTATGTCTATCACAGGAGGATGGAAAAGCTTTTGTAATGCCAGTGGACTCAGAGCTGGAAGTTTATTTACTTTCAAACTGATCAAAAGAGGAGACACTCTGGTTCTACTTAAGTCCACTTCCTCCCCAAAGTCTGCAGAAGAAGTAGATTGCTTAGAAGCTTATGAGATAGAGTCGAACAGCGAAGAAGGGAGCAACCAAGACAAGGAAAGCTTCAAGAAGCCTAGACTGCTATGGAAAGCCTCTACATCTTCACCATCTCTAAAAAAGCCTAGATCCTTATGGAAAGCCTCTACATCTTCACCAAGCCAAAACCTATTTTTGACATTAACTCTCAAAACTTCGGACGTCAAAAACTCAAGACTGGTCAGTTTCATCGACAATCCCTTTGTCTTTTTACATTCTTTTAAAGTCTTGAATCCTTTTTTTTTTAATCTTAATTTGTTGCAGTTTATTCCGGTAAACTTCACAAGGCTGCATGGCATCAACAAGGAAACTAAAATGACTATGTTGGATAAAAATGGTGTGAAGTGGTCTACGGCTTTACGGTCTGAGAAGAGTGGTGGGGATAGAATAAGATTGGTAGGAGGTTGGAAAGAGTTCTTCAAAGCTAATTGTGTGGAGATAGGTGAATCCATCATTGTGAAGCTGATTTGGGAAGGAGACAAAAGTTGTGTCCTTGAGTTCTACTCCAAGCTGAAGCAAGAGACCAAATGAAACTGTAGCTGAGTGTGTGTGTGTGTTTTTGTTGAGATTTTGCAAGTACCCAAGACTAATTGAAATGAATCAATGTTACTTTTAGGTTTATTGTAGGATCCTAGTGTGGGATCTGTGAGTGGTGAATTAACTTCAGTTGAGAATACTCTGATTTCAAGAAGTCCCAACATCTCACAAAACAACCAAAGTTAGAGGTGGATAAAGAAACACTTCAAGGCATTAAGTAAAAGGTGGCAACAAGTCACAACTAATGAATATATAACGACTTAAACAACTCTGGACATGCCACTCATGACTTGCTTGAATGCACATTTACCATTTTCTGAGACGGGTTTTGGGTTTTCTCCATTCCAATTTTCTTTTATCACTTTCAACTTTATTATAGAATGAAATCTTTTAAATTATATTAAATATATAATCTTGTAATCAACCATATAAATATATTTTCAGCTAAATTTACTTCATAAATAATTACAGATGATTTCTATTTTAAACTTAGAAAGAAATATTTGTTTATTTTGATAATGATTTATACCTAATTGGTGATAAGAAAAATATTGTGTATCTAATTATCAATGGAAATTTATAACAGTGAATATTTATAATATATGTTTCTAAATCAAATAAATCTAGATTAAGTTAGAAGTTATAACAAGAAACCAAGAAAAATAAGAAATGCAATAAAAGAAGAAAAAAGAGAGGGTAATCTCAAGATTTATATCAAAAAGGCCATCATCATGTCATAGTAACGAAGATTTAAGAGGCCCAAAATTTCTAGAGAGAGTATAAAAACCAAAGCAGAGGTGATTCTCTCTCTCTCGGCATCTCCGAACCGAATCTGAGAAAGAAGAAGAAAGGTTGGAGATCGATGTTAGATGCATGAAGTTGGATTAACGTGGGATCTCAATTTCTTGACGCAGCTTGTATTGACTCTCTTCTTCCTCTCCCTCGGTCTCCTCTTCTTTGTCAAACGAACGGCGGCCAAGTTCTTCGAGGTCGGCGCCTCCGGTGCTTTCGACAGCAGCGACCACCGCCGAGATTTCATGGTTCCCGACACGGCTGAATGCTCCGTCTGTGGGAAGCTCTCCACCAAGAAGTGCTCTCGTTGCAAATCCGTTCGATACTGGTATCACCTTCACCTCCTCCTCCTTGATTAGGGTTTATGTATTTGATGTAGACATAGCTGGAAGAAACCGTCTTTGACCTTGCAATGTTTTATTATGGTTCTACAGAACAATCTTGCTTTTTTCTAAAAGTTAAGTGAATATGTTTTTTTTTAATTCGTTTTGTATTTCTTCTCTCTGTGTGTTATTTGCTACTAGCTCTGCGGAGTGCCAAAAGTCAGACTGGAACTCGGGGCATAAACAACAATGCAAGGTGTTTAACTCATCACCCGTGAGAAGTAGGGATGATCTCAACTTCAAAGCTTCTCTGTTTGGGAATAAGTCTGCGTCTAAGACTGCATTGGCTCCTAAGCTGAGCCAAAGCAAGGCTGTCGTCAAGCCAGGAGATGTAAGTTGTGCCTTTATTTTACTCTCATCCTCTTCTTTAATAGTAGTTTTGATCTGATTTTTGCATTCTTGTTGCAGATTCTTTTCCCATACGAGACTTTTGTTAACTATTTTAACTGGGACAAACCTACATTGGCTCCTTGTGGGCTCACCAATTGTGGAAACAGGTTTTTTTTGTTAAAGCAAATTTGTTCTTTTTTTTTTGTCTACTCACACAGTCTTGTTTTCTTATGCTTTTAATGTCAATCCTATTTTCAGTTGTTTCGCTAATGTGGTTCTGCAATGCCTTTCATGGACACGCCCTCTTGTTGCCTACCTACTTGAGAGAGGCCACAAGAGAGAATGTAAGTTTCTATTCTGAGGGGATTTTTAAATGCTTCACAACTCTTTAATTGGGATTTGGTTGACAGGTAGGCGCAATGATTGGTGCTTCTTCTGTGAATTTGAAACTCATCTCGAAAGAGCAAACATCAGCCGGTTTCCTTTTTCACCAATGAACATTATCTCGCGGCTACCTAACATTGGTGGGAATCTTGGGTATGGGAGGCAGGAAGATGCTCATGAGTTGATGAGGTCAGCAACTGTTTACTCGTTGGTGTGAGGAGCCTAGCGGTTAAAAAGATTTCTTCAAATCTGCTAGCTAATGCTTTTATGTGATTTTAGGTTTGTAATTGACATGATGCAATCTGTTTGCCTCGACGAATTTGGTGGAGAAAAAGTGGTGCCTCCTCGTGCGCAAGAAACAACACTTATACAACACATCTTTGGCGGTCTCCTTCAGTCACAGGTAATGTTTTCCTAATCCTGCTTGTCGTCCTTTTTTGTGTAATGATTCTTCTCATTTGTTTTATTTAAACTTTTTGCAGGTCCAGTGTACTGTTTGCAGTAATGTTTCTGATCAGTACGAAAACATGATGGATTTAACCGTTGAGATCCACGGGGACGCAGTATCATTGGAGGAATGTCTCGACCAGTTCACAGCTAAAGAATGGCTTCAGGGAGATAACCTTTACAAATGTGATAGGTATTTATATTCCTTCTGAACCCTTAGTTTTTTCCTAGACAGAGACATGGTTGATACTGTGAATTTAACATTGTTTCTGAAAGTTCTAGCCTCTTTTTTTTCCAGATGTAATGACTATGTGAAGGCATGTAAGCGCCTTTCAATTCGTTCTGCACCTAATATTCTTACAGTTGCCTTGAAAAGATTCCAGGTTTTAGCTCTGTTCCTCTCAGTTGGTCTCTTTGCGTCTGCCTATTCCTCTGATGTATAAGTCCAAAACTGTGTGTACAGGGTGGGAGGTTTGGTAAACTGAACAAAAGAATTAGTTTTCCCGAGACATTTGATCTCGGCCCTTACGCGAGCGGTGGAGGAGGAGAAGGATCAGATGTATACAATCTTTACGCTGTGATTGTCCATTTAGATATGTTGAATGCCTCATTTTTCGGCCACTACATTTGCTACGTTAAGGACTTCCGAGGAGACTGGTATAGAATAGACGATTCTGAGGTAAGTAGGAATCATCTTTTTTATCAACTCTTGTTGTTTTGTTTGCCTCTTACGAATGTTTGACATAAACGAAAATACTTGCAGGTGGAAAAGGTTGAACTAGAAGATGTCCTTTCTCAACGAGCATACATGCTCCTCTACAACAGGTAGAGCCTCTTTTACTTCTGCAACAAGAAAGAATCTTGTATTAGGAGAATTAGCTTTTAACAGATTATAATATCTGATGGTTGGTTGGTGCAGGGTTCAGACCAGACCATCAAGCCTTAGACCCGAAGAAGTTGAAGATGAAAAGAAAACAGATACATTAAACACAGAATCTAGCCAAGATAGCTCTGTTGACACGAGTGTGTCCTCGCTGTGTAACGGCATTAACTCACATTCAGAAGGATCATCATCGTCATCATCAGTAACTGTCTCTGAAAAAGAAAGGGAAGTTGTCGAAAGGGTTGATACAGTAGATTCTGAGTCAAACCCTTCTATTGACATGGAACATGATTCTGGAACAGATCATCAAGAAGAAGAAGAAGCAAATGGGAAAGAAAATCCAACGGTTGAAGAACCGGCTGTTGATTCTTCTTGTTCGGACAATATTACTACTTCATCCCCATCTGCTGCTACAGAAAATCCAATGGTCAAAGATCCTGCTTGTTCTGACATTACTAATTCATCTCCATCTGCTGCTATAGAGTGCAAACACCAGGAGAAAGAAGATTCAGACACCAAGATGATTGATGATGCTCAGTGAATCCAAAAGGATAGTGAAATCACAATATTTTCCATGGCTCTAACAAGGGAGCTTCTAACTTAACAATAATGTTGGCAAGTTTGTTTTAGATGCTGCGACTTCTGGTGCTTGAAGGATATTATATCTATTTAGAAGAAATCCTTAGTTTCTTTTGAATTCATTTGTCTTTTAGAATAGATTTTACCATTGAACCCAAAACTCTTATAGCAGTAACGATTTATTGGAGGATTTATTGGAGGAAGAACACAGTGACAACTTCTGTGCTTTACTTATGGACCGGTTCACTATGGTTTGTTTCTGGTTTTGATACTTGATATATTTCCTTATAATGAGTTAACAATTTTGAAATATAAAAAGCTTTAGTTATAAAGAGGCCATGTTATTTAATGGTTTTGGAAAAATATCCCCACCAAATAAATTACGTTACTTGATTGATAGATACATAAGATAGTTTCGCAAGATTGCCTATACAACTTGAATCTGTTATTTGTTAATGAAATTGAATATTACTACTAAATAAGTTTATTTGTTACTAGTTTAACGCGCTAAATAAATGAAGAATGAATGGACTAATGTTGAATGATGATTCAAAATGGTATGAAAATATCAATTTTAACTATTATCTAATCACTTCAAACAAACGAAAAACATAGTATTTTGTTTCTCCTAATATATCATGGCCTATAATTCACAATTGTTTATTTTTGGGATCCGAAAGAGAGTCCTCGGGTTCTCCCCCAAATTTGTTGCCCATATAATGGTGTTTGATGAACAGAAATATATGTATTTTGTCAAATGCAATTGCTGCTACGTTTTATCATTCAAAACCTAAAACTACTTTTGTTCACTATTACATAATCTTCTTAATAATTTTTTTTTTTTTTTGGTAGGAACTTAATAATTGGTTTGAAGTAAAGTTTGCCTTCTCAAAACCTTTTAAACTCATTATACTCAACTATTCACTACAATTTGAATTTGTATATCCACCTCTTTTCTAGCTATTCTTCTGAGAAAAAAAACTATTCTATATATGTTTTATAAAAATGCTTCTATATGATTCATGATCATGAGTTTTTTTTTTAAATACCTTCTTTTAAAAATTATATTTTGGAAAAGAGATCTACAAGCCATCATTGCGGGTAGCTGAAGAGGAAACATTTTACATGAAAGTGTAAGAGATCTTATAACATTCTTACATACCGCTTTCTGCTTCTCTCTCTCTCTTGCCCAAACCACTCATTGTCTTTTACTCTCTCGCAGGTCATTCATTATTAATGAGACCCCTTTGAGCTGTTGCTGCTTCTTTGTCTGTATTTCAAAAACGGGTCTTTAGATATCCATCCGGGTTCTTGGATCTGGGCTGTTCAAAGCTGAAGCTTACCTCACTCAAAGCTGCTTCATTTCTTGAGATGGGTTTTGCTTAATCTCTTCAACTTTTAAAGTTACAATCTTTCTGCTGACTTTTCAGTTACTTGTTTTGAGGAAGAGACAAAAATGGCTCCAAGGTCAGATTTGTGGGCGAAAGAAACGAGGAAAGGTACACCAGTTGTGGTGAAAATGGAGAATCCCAATTACTCCATTGTTGAAGTAGATGAACCAGACGGTGCGTTTAGACCAATGGAGAGGAGGAGTAGAGGCAAGAACGTTAAGCAAGTGACTTGGGTTTTGCTTCTCAAAGCTCACAAAGCCGTTGGATGTCTCACTTGGCTAGCCACAGTCTTTCTGTCTCTCCTTGGTTCGGTCAAGACACGGCTCTGTTTCACTCACCGACTTGGTTCTGAGAGACTTGGCAGAGACAGATGGCTTTTCTCAGCCATTAAGCTCTTCTTAGCTGCTTCCTTGTCGGTTCTTGTGTTTGAGTGTATTGCTTATTACAGAGGATGGCATTACTTCAACAGCCCTATACCAACAAGCAAACTTGAGATCCAGAGCTTGTTTCATCTGCTCTATCTTGGTTGGTTGAGCTTAAGAGCTAATTACATCGCTCCTCCGGTCAAAGCCCTCTCCAACTTCTGTATTGTGCTGTTCCTTGTACAGTCTGTAGATCGTTTGATTCTTTGCTTAGGCTGTTTCTGGATCAAGTACAAGAAGATTAAGCCCAGAATCCATCAAGAGCCTTTTCCAAATGATGATGTTGAAGGATCAGGATCTGAGTATCCAATGGTTCTTGTTCAGATACCAATGTGCAATGAGAGAGAGGTGTATGAGCAATCTATATCTGCAGTGTGTCAGCTTGACTGGCCAAAAGATAGAATGCTGATTCAGGTTCTGGATGATTCGGACGATGGAAGCATCCAGGAGTTGATTAGAGATGAGGTTACTAAATGGAGTACAAAGGGTGTCAATATAATTTACAGGCATCGCTTGGTTAGAACTGGTTACAAAGCTGGTAACCTCAAATCCGCAATGAGCTGTGATTACGTGGAAGCTTACGAGTTCGTTGCAATTTTTGATGCTGACTTCCAACCTAACTCTGATTTCCTTAAACTAACCGTTCCACATTTCAAGGTCTGTAAGATTGAATTAGTATTATTAGTTTTGTTGTGTTTTTTTTTGGTTGAAGCTTTCTAACCTGCAAATGTTATTTCAGGAGAAGCCTGAGTTAGGTCTAGTTCAGGCAAGGTGGGCGTTTGTGAACAAAGACGAGAACTTGCTGACTCGTCTCCAGAACATCAATCTGTGTTTTCATTTTGAGGTTGAGCAGCAAGTTAATGGCGTCTTCTTGAATTTCTTTGGCTTCAATGGAACTGCTGGAGTGTGGAGAATCAAAGCCCTTGAGGAATCTGGTGGTTGGCTTGAAAGGACAACCGTTGAGGATATGGACATAGCTGTTCGAGCTCATCTCCATGGATGGAAATTCATTTATCTGAATGATGTCAAGGTAACTATTAGATTTGGATGTGTTCTTGTCACAGTTTCCATGAAGAGAGCCTTTATGTAAAAACTGAACAATATGCTATCAGGTTCTTTGTGAAGTTCCAGAGTCATATGAAGCATACAAGAAACAGCAACACCGATGGCACTCTGGTCCTATGCAGCTCTTTCGCTTGTGTCTTGGATCAATCTTGACCTCTAAGGTATGTATATAAGATCTTATATATGATTTTTGTAATAATGTTAATCTGATCATTTTAATAGTTTTCTTTCTCTTGCAGATTGCAATGTGGAAGAAAGCAAATCTGATACTTCTCTTCTTCCTTCTAAGGAAACTCATACTTCCTTTCTACTCCTTCACATTGTTCTGCGTCATCCTTCCAATCACCATGTTCGTTCCAGAAGCCGAGCTTCCCGTTTGGGTTATCTGCTACGTACCCATTTTCATGTCCTTACTCAACATTCTTCCTGCTCCAAAGTCTTTCCCTTTCATTGTTCCTTACCTCTTGTTTGAGAACACAATGTCAGTCACCAAGTTCAACGCCATGGTATCTGGATTGTTCCAACTCGGCAGCTCTTACGAATGGATTGTGACAAAGAAAGCAGGAAGATCATCAGAGTCTGATCTTTTGGGTCTCACCGATAAAAGGATGCCACCAAACCAAATGCAAAGAGGGGTTTCAGACAGTGAGCTCTTGGAGATAAGCCAAGTTGAGGAGCAGAAGAAGAAACAAACAGTTGCTGTGAAGAAAACCAATAAGATATTCCACAAAGAGCTAGCTCTGGCTTTTCTTTTGCTTACTGCAGCAGTTAGGAGTCTATTGGCCTCACAAGGAGTACATTTCTACTTCTTGTTGTTCCAAGGTCTCACTTTTCTTCTTGTGGGACTTGATCTCATAGGCGAGCAGATGACTTGAGATACCAGAGAAGAAGAAGAAGAAGAAGCTTCAGAGCTGCAGATGATGATGATGATGGTTCAAGATGCAGTTAAACTCTGTGAGTTTCCTTCTCCTATTTTCTAATGCTGGAACCATAATTTGTAGGAAATTTATTGATTTTTAAATTTGATTACATCTCTCTCTCCATTGTGATTAATCCTTGCTAAGTTAGAGTTTAAGCTACATTTATACTCACCCCCATCTCTTTATATGTAGTATCTACAACAGTCAGGAACTTGTTTGCTTAATGTCTGAAATACATTGTTGTTACAGATTTTTGCATCTATCTTACTTTTTCATTCTCTGAAAAAAATTCAAAAAAAAAATAAAATTAGAGAAGAGCATTTTCTGATCTAACAAATCACAAAACAAGAATATTTTTCAAAACAAAAATTGTTTTCTCTGAACTTGAATTCATTTCAGTCTCTGTCAAAACGTGAAGAGAAAGTTGTCGGTTGAAACAGAAGAAACATAAGGCATTTTTCGGAGCCAGAGATGTCTGAATCTTAATAACGGCAGCAACACAATGTGTAGCTTCTAATTTAAAAAAAATAAATAAAAAAATCAAGGACCTAGTGATATCTTGTCTGATTCATATATGAATTTTATACGAAAAAACTAACAAACATAATCTTGAATCTGAAAGAAAAAAAAGAAGTCAGATGTAGTCTATATTTATACAAACTGCTGAACATTTTTTTATAATTAACTTCAAGCAGCTAAGTTTTTTAGTATCTTTTAACATACTGATTTTTCTTAACTTAAAAAAAAAAAAGAGATTATATGAAAAAACAGTTAATCAGCATCGACAGAGAAATCCGGTTCTTCCGGTTTAGGAAGCATTGGTACTTCGACATCCTTCATCTTACGAGAAGCCCTCCTCGTGTTCTTAGCAAACCTAGAAGCAAGCACCGTTGCAGCAAAATGCGGTTTCCCAATAGAAGTGTGGTGACGCGATGGAGTACTGCTCTGTCTCTCTTCCTGTTGACTCATCATCATCTCCTCGGCTGCAGCAGCTGCAAGAGCTTCCTCTTCTTCATAAGAAGAGTACGACTCAGCCAAGCTAAGACTCTTAGCCAACATTCTCCTCTTATACCGTCTCCAAGCCACTTGTACGAAACAAGCAGCCCATGTTCTCCATTGGTGAGAGTAGTAACGGAATGTATGTTGCAGCTTCTTGCTATGCAAACGTCTGAACTGGTTAGCAACAAACTTGAGATCCTCAGCTTGTAATGCAAAGGCTTCGACTTCTTCTAAAGCTCGCACTGTTCTTGTTGAGGAAGGTAGGTTTACTTTTGATTTTGGAAGTAAGGCCCAAGCGAGAAGCTCTTCTCCACAAAACTCTCCTGGTTTGAGTGTGATTGAGTTAAAGAACCCTGTTCTGCCTCCATTAGTCGTCGAGCTTTCGAGCTTTCCACGGATGATGAAGAGCATTTCCGTCACTGGATCACCTTCACGTACTATGTAGTTCCCTTGTGTACTTAGAGATGATACTAAACGTTCGCATATCGCGTCTAGTAACTGATCATCCATCTGCGCAAATAGCGGTACCTGAAAAAAAAACCCGGAGAAGTGTTAAGTTATATGGATTTACAACCTAAAACTAATTGGTGATAAGTGAATTGGTCTATTTTATATATTAATAAAGATCCCTTTTAACTACTGATGTGAAAGACTATGTTGAATGCACTTACACGACGAACAAGGTCAAGACATAGATGTCGTTGGATGTCTCTTCGAAGATCTGCAGGTAATGAATGAAGAATGGTTTCTTCATCAACTCCTCGAGTAGCTAACCATTTGTACTGAACAAAACGTCTCACTCTTTCTCTCAGGTTCTGAGGTAGTTGACGATGTCCCATCCATTCTTCTGTGTCTCTTCTCTTCAGTCTCCACTCCTCTAGCCTCACCGTGATCGATTGCAAGTATGTCTTAAAATACACATTAAACCGAAAACAATATCAATTATAAAAAAATCGATTTTATGTTATTACTAATAACAAGATTTTTTTACTTCTTTTTATTACCTGCATGTTTCCGATTAAAAGAGCAAACAAAACCAGACCAAAGATAGCCACGAGGATAGCAAACATTGTCTCTAGAACAGATGTACTTGTTTCAAGATTCTGTCCGTAAGAACTTTTAAACAATAAAACTTGTATTAGAAGAAAAAAAGTGCTGAAAACGTGTAAAGAAGTGTAATGAATGAATCTAACCTTAGATTCTGCAGTCCAAACCATAAGCAATACAAATACTTCTCCAAGAATGGAGACGAGACTACATTTTTGGTGAGAGCATCCGCGAAAATGCCGAATGTGAACCGTATCTTATTCGAAGGATCACAGTTGCTGAAGACAACAGTTACATTCTGCCAGTTGTTCCGATCCTCTCGGTTCAATGTACCACAATCAAAGAAATCTGTAACACATTGTATTGGAGCTAATTCGTTATGACATTCTGCTTTCCAACACGTTGCTTGCCGCTCTACAGACAGTAGATACCACGCTGCACCAAGAATCTACACAACAAACCAAAAATGTGGGAAAAAAACATTAGAAGAACATAAGATTAAACCGAGCCTTTAAGCTATTTCTGATCTCAATGGTTCAGCTTCTTAAACTTTAGCTATACGTTTGTTATAACCAGGGCAGGTCATGGATATAACCCAATAAAACATTGGTTTGATCCCAATTTTTTTTAAAGTCCATATATAAGTTACATAAAAATAGAAGAGATTTAGACTAAATATTTATAACCCAAAATTTTAGGACAGGCTCTCATTATAACTAGAATATTACCTTAAAGAAACTACTAAAAAGAAAGATAACAGAAGGCAGACACTGATATTCTATTCTAGCTCTAGTGAGTTGGGTTAGAGAGCATTTAGTGAGTCTCTAACTAATAACACTCTGCTCTCAGGTTTAGTGAATTGAATCAGATTTAGCAGTATCATGGGTAACTCACATGACTAGCGAGCATATACTGAAGAAGGTTGTAAGCAGCACCAGCCCAAGCGGTGGTTGTAACAACTCCGGTCGCTTTGATAATCTCAGCGCTTAGAGGGAAAATAAGATAAAGCCTAGGAATGTATTGAACTAGAACAATGAGGACAAGTGCATTTGTGGTGTGATCTGAGTGAGAGCTTCTGATTGATGGCAATATAAACCAACTAACAATCTGCAAAATCAAAAGTAGACACAAAAAGTCAAAGATAACCAACCAAGTGGTGGGGCCATTTGCTTTACCTCGTGGTGGGGCTTTGCTGAAACTCCTTACCAAACATTTAAAGACAAAGATTTGTTTTGAGTAGGTACCTGAGGAAGAGGCAAACAAGCGATGAGATCAACAATGAAATCTGATCTCAAGTATCTTCTAGCAATCAACTTAGGATCTTTCACAAGCTCTCCACGACCAAACACTCTCGAAGTACGAGAGACATAAGCTGTTCTGAATTTGATTACAATGTGCAAGACGTAGAAGAGATCCGCGAGTGTTCTGAAGAAAGTAACGACGATTCCAAGTTTCAAATCTGTGGTCATGCAAGAAGACCGACCAGTGTTTTTGACTGAAGAGAGGAAGAAGAACAAAGGGTCTACGTAAAGAGCAACGAGACACCAGAAGAGGAAAACTCTGTTCCATTGAAGCACTACGTCACCACCAGGATCAAGAATCTTGTCTCTCTCGATCTCGAAGTTCTCAGGGAACACTTTGAATCCACCGAATCTTGGGAGTTTGAAGAGGCGGGTTTTGTTGTTACTCTTCTTTGGTATTCCTCCTCTTAACTCTGTTTTTAGAAATTGAGTTGTTGATGGTTTGAACATTGTTGGTACTGGCTGACGCTTCTCTGTTGCTTCTAGGGTTTGCTTCTCTTCTCCTCCATAGAATCTGTGTCATTCAGACCAAACAACAACAAACAAAAAAAAAAACCGGGGGGTTTTACAATGAGATCGAGGAGAAGTAAAAAAAAAAGACAACTGCAATCTCTTTTATCTGTTTTGTCTGAAAACCAGTAATCAGATACAAACTCCTATCCAATAAAATGCAATGTTGAGAGAAAAAAAAAGTAAGAAAATGAGAAAACTTGCAACAAAAGTAAAAAGAGATCAAACTTTATTGGGATTGCAAATGCAAAAAAAAAGTAAACTTTTTCCATCATAGAGAGAATCCAAAAACCTTTTTTTTCTTTTTTTTTTCTTAAATGTAAACCTTGTTTTTGATGAAAATCAAGAACCTGACAGTATTGTCTCGTTTGAGCTCCATGTTTTTGAAGTTGAAAGCAGAAGCAGGAAGAGCTTCTTCTTGTTCTTGTTCTTGTTGTTATTAAGGCAATGAGAAACGAATCAGAGGAAGAGATATTGAGCTGACTTCTTCATGTTCAGAAAAATGGCAGAGAGAGAGAGAGAGAGAAAGAGAGCATGGGCTGTAACAGATTTATTGAGTTTGACTTCACGTGAAACAACAAAAGAACTGAACGTCGAGAGAGAGAGATTATTAATTAAACAGCTCATGTTATGCTCTCTGCCAAGGAGACGTAGAACGAGTGAAAGACTACTACTACTACTTGTTGTCTTCGATTAATTTAAAATGTTTTCTTGGAAATCGTAAGAGAGTGAGAGAGAGAGAGCGAGAACGTGCGTTCCATTAAAGCCTACTAATATTTTTTTAAGGAGATCGATGAACAACAGTTTCTGCCTTGGACGATTCTCTTTGTAGTAGCAACACTCGTTTTGCGTAGAAGATCCATGAATCACTCGAACGAAAACAATATAAAATTTTGTATTTATATGTTAAATTATTGGAAAATATATCGGTAAAGATGAGATTACTTCTGACAGTTTTCTGATGCCTTTAGATCTCAATTATCCTTTTAGAATTTTCTTTTCCAATTTTAAAATATTTTGCACGAAAGATTAATTAATTACGATAACGCGGTTATAACTAAGGAGATTTCATGTTATTTTTATAATAGTATGATGATAAAAAAGGAAGAATCGTTTGTGCTCACTCTTTGTTTCATTGTTTGTGATAGGCTCAATGATCGTTTGGACTCTTATAGTCTCAAATCCCGATGTTTGGCCGACCCTTCAAAAATTGTGGAGCTAGTGTGTATAAATATTGTAAGAGCTAATGATTTCATTATCATTACAAAGATGGCATTTTGATTTTATACAAAACTTTTATGAGTAAGAATGTATGGAAAGATAGATACTGTAGAGTAGTTGTCATAATATATATGTGAGACGATGATATCAGTCTATCAAATCTCAATCACTATGACTGAGAGAGAGTATCTTTATTTGCACCGGATTTGAGAATAACCAGAAGAAAGATTGCTTGATTTGCACCGGAAACTCTTAAAACAGAGAGAAGACATTGTTTGTTGTTATAGAAAAGGATGTGTTTCATCAGGCGTTGTGGTGTTATGTATCCTCACGCGATGAATGTTAATATAATGCAGATAATGGTGAAGATGATGCCTAAAACAGAGCATTTAAAGGAAACATTCTGTGCACTTTAAAACTCTAGAGATGAGGCCTAAAACAGAGCTATTAACAAGTACCTGCCAGTGTATAAACAAACGAGGCTTGAAGAGACACTCTTTTAAGTTCAAGAAAAGAAAGGCAAGGCCACATATGAAGTTTTCAAATATACGAGGAAGCAGAAGCAGTTGCAAGTAGAAGATCCAAAACGTGGTAAACTATCATGAAGATGTCAATCAATTACCGCAGGGCAGAGTAGAAAAACAGAGTTAAGCAACCAAGCAGAAGAAACCCGACGAAAGGTTAGGGATCCACAACGCAGTAAGCTACTATGAAGATGAGGTCAATCAATTAACGAAGAAACTTCAGGGCAGAGCAGAGAAGCAGAGATAAGCAATGAAGCAGTAGAAACCCGAAGAAACAAGTAGGGGATCCACAAACTATTATGAAGATGCCATTGCAGGCCAATCAATTAACGTAGCCTCAGACTCTCAGAGCAGAGTAGAGAAGCAGAGATAAGCAATGAAGCAGAGTAGAAACCCGAAGAAACCTCGGACACAATAAAACAAAACACTGAGAATTTCATTTAGGTTTATGTCTTTTAAGAAGTTGGGTACGAATATTAAAAGGTACTTTACCTAACGGCAGACACAACTACGGCTTCATATCCAAACGCAAATACGAAGCATGATCCAGCAATTCAAAAGTAGCAAAGCATATCCAAATCCACCCAACAGCTAAAACATGTTTCTCTTAGTGAGATTCACAGATACTAATTTCCCTTAAGCTGTCTTCTTGACGTCGCAAGAAAACAGTTGTTCCCTGATCCATTAACACTCAGCTGCGGCTTCTGCGCACATCTTTCAGACCATTTCTGCATTAAACAGATACAAAAAACGTATGAGCAACATGAATTTGGTATTTAACACAACAACTAACCTGAAGGATCAATATGTACAATATTCATTGTTACACATAGCATTGTCTGAAAGTAAAGGACTTGCGCAAAAGGGAGGGAGTTTACCCATTAGTATATGGGACCTCCTCACGTGCTCTGTAAGGTGGTGGTGACCTACTGTAGTTGCGACCACGAGGAGAAGGACTACGACGTCTTGGAGGAGGAGGAGATCTTGCACGAGGGCTGTAACTCCTGAAACCAAAAGACAAGTTAGTTAATGGGTTACAAAATCACCAATAAGAAAAGAAGAAGGACAAAGAACCTGCGGCCTCCATAGGTTGGGCTCTTTCTGTATCTTGGAGGACTGCGACTACGGCTACGACCACGAGGAGAAGGACTGCGACCCCTCCGAGAGCCACCACCACCACGAGAGCGGCATTCACGTGCAAAGTGACCAGACTCGCCACACTCATAGCACTTCAAATCAGAACCACCACGGCCACCACGACCGCCATCACGACCACCACCACCACCACCACGGCCTCCACCACCACCACCACGGTTATGAGACTGCTCTACCCTCCATCCATTCTTGCCTACCATAAACAATATATCAAACTCTTGATAACACATTCGCTGCACTGTAAATAAATTTAAAAGATTCCTATTGCTAACCATCTAAGTCACGGATGGCGTCGCGGGCATCCCTTGAGTCTTCGAAATCAAGAAAAGCGTAACCAGGTGGTCGTCTTGCAACCCAAACACTGCACAAATAAAACACAAAATAACAATTAAAAATACAAACTTTAAATTAAACAAACAAAGCTAAAGGAATCAAATTATTATACCTCTTGATGACTCCATAGACACGAAACTCATCCTCGAGCTCACGCTCAGTAACTCGCGGATCCAAATTACCAACGTACACACGCGACATCTGTTCAATCACCTCATCAAATTCAATATTTTGGAAGCTAAGAACACGCTAAAAAATCAATCTCTCGATCCAATTTAGTTTCTATGGAATATAGTGAATGCTATCAGATTCAATTGATCAAAAGAGATATCCTCTAAACGGAGATCGAGATCACCTGAAGAGATCAGCGGTGGTGAGAAGAGCGAAACGGCGTCTCCTGTGTCGTGTGAAATTAGGGTTATAGAGAATTTGAGAGTGGAGATGGGAATATCAACCTAAGAGGGGGTGGGTCAACTTTAGTCGTCATTACTTTTTTGGGCTCTAAATGGACCCATTATAATTTCTGGCTCACAATAGTATCATTAAACTAAAACAAAGGCCCATTGGACTTTTTCAGTCCTTAGCGTTCAACAGCAGCCTCAGTCTATTGATTATTATTGTTGTTTTTTTTGTCTGAAACTTTCTCTTTTCTCTCTCTTTTCTCTCTCTTTTCTCTCTCTTTTCTCTTACACCACACTCCATTCTATATCATTATCTTTTTATAACACTTAGAAAAAAGGTGTAATACGAGAGATAACTCATTTTAGTACTACTTTTTCGCTGAAGCAGACTTAACTAAGGAATTATGATGAGATATAGTGTATAAGAGCATAATTAACCTCAATCTTTTAAATGAGATTTTTAACTAATGATTTAATTTTTTTATATATATTTTTCGACAAAAAAACAAATCTTATATTTTTTTATTTAAGAATTTTTTTATTCTTTTAACTAAAAATTAAGAAATATATCTTAGTCAAAACTAAAAAAACTTTAATTAAAAAATTAGGATTAATCATGATCTAAGTACTATTTTAACAGTAGAATAAAGTTTTGATTCAATGTTTTTTTTTATTTTAATCCAAAAATATCTTCTATAAATAATGTTTAAAAGAATAAAAATATTTAGAAAATGGAGTATTACTGGATTGTGTTATATTTTGGTAGAGCACATAATAATCTCATTTTTTAAACATGACTCATCAAAGTTATATGTTAATTAATATAAATTAAACTATATTCTCATTTTGAACCAGTCAAAGTGTTTGCTTCCGCACTAATTCAGCATTACCGGTCTTCTTTCCTAATCTTTCATATTAATATATTTTCTTATCTTTAACACGATAATTGTTTTTAATTGGTACGAAAAGTAAACGGGATAAGGTTTAGTTTGCCCACTTGTTTAATAAACTAATCATCCTACTACTTAACAATATATTTCCATATAGTACTTTCCATTTTAAAATATAAAGTAATTTAACACGAATATTTTTGTATATCTTTTGACTTATTACTGCAAATCAGCATCTTACTTTCCGATCAATTTGATTTGTTCAAGATTTTTTTCCCTTTTCCGATTTATAAACAAATCTTAAAATTTTTAAAAATGGAGAAACATAAATAAGAATCGGATAAGGTCGAGATATGGCCCAATAGCGACCACCTAACTTTAAACGGAGACAGTAACTCGAAACGTCCGGCAAGGGTCAGAAATCAATCCAATAGAGTTTCGCCACGTCATCAAGACCGTGTCAATCGTCAAAGTTAGCGTGCCTCAGACTATTATTCCCATATTGAAAACATGTGCGTGTCTGCGTTAGCCTCATAATAATACGTATATAAATCGTATTTTATACGATTATTTGTTAATATAAATATAAATGAGAAATGATCCTTTATCCATCTTTATTCCATTTTTCTCGATCAGTGGTGTTTGTTTGATAGCTTTCTTCTCTCTTTCTTCTTCGTATTGTTTTGAAGAAATAATATTCCTTAACCTGCGCCGATCGTATCGGAAGATTAGATGGAGGTTATGGTAGGTTCATCGCTTGGTATCGGTATGGCGGCGTACGTTAGGGATCGTGTCGGTTTAGCAGCGCAGGATAAGGCCGTACCGCCGCCGGCTCTGTTTATGGCGGATGAATCGGGAAGAAGTGGATCGCAGATCGGGCTTGCTAGCCGTATCGGCTTAGGTTTGAGTAATAAATCAGCTGAGGAATCGTCGGAGGATAGCTCATCGTCGATCGGAGAGATCAGCGAAAACGAGGAGGAAGACGACGACGCCGTTTCGTCCCAAGGAGAAGGAGGAGCCCTTGATTCGTTTAGTTCCTCTTTAGAAGACTCTCTACCTATTAAGTAAGTTTTCAATTTATAAACCAAACTAGAGGTTCAAAATATTGCTGCTATGAAATAGTTATGTTTATTTTGTATGAATACTGATAAGTTTGTTTTTGTTTTGTTCAGGAGAGGGTTATCGAACCATTATATTGGTAAATCAAAATCTTTTGGGAATTTAATGGAAGCAAGCAGCATCAACGCAAAGGATCTGGAAAAGGTAGAAAACCCGTTCAATAAGAAGAGGAGGTTGATTATTGCTAATAAGCTGAGGAGTAGAGGAAGATCTATGTCAGTTTCCAGTTTCTACACTTGGCAAAACCCTAATTCCACGCCTTTACTTGCACTACAAGAACCCATTAAAGTGGGTGTTGACGGTGATAATCAAACTATTAGTTTGTTTGAGAGGAGGAAGATGATGATGAAGAGTAAGAAAGATTTGATGGCTCAGACTCAAAGTTGTTTCTGTCTAAGTAGTTTGCAAGAGGAAGATGATGATGATGATGGTGGTAGTGGTGATGATAATGAGTGATATAGTTCTCGTTCTTAATTACAGAAAATTTTAGTGGTGGAAGATTTGATTTGTTAAGAATATTAATATTTATTGGTAACACATTAAGACTTGCATCATCTTTTTGTGTCTGATAATATTTTTTAAAAATCATCTGAAAAATATTTTCACATTTGAAGAGCTTCTTGAAAAAGTAATACCTCTCAAGATTTGTGGAGGTTGATGAGGATCTATGGTTCTCGGAGTCCTTCATATTAGAAACACTAAGGTGCATTCATTAACATTGGCAGACTCAATGGAATTCTGCATATCAGTTGGATCAATCATGACCGTGTCTCTCAGAGATGCGTTTCACAACTGTTCTTTAGTTGGGTGACACTTTGAAGGTCATCCGCAGATAAAATTTTGGATTTGGATCTTAAAACAATAGCACCTAACTTACTGTGTTACATGTTATGATACTAAGCCACGAAGGTGACAGAGGAGTATGTCTCTCCACCAAAAGGCTGGAGCCAGCCAACACCCGGTGATATTATTTGTAACCCAACGCAAATGAGAGAGGTTTATGTGGTCTGTTTGGGTGTGGCTTACATGATGTGAATTGTGATAAATAATTGGAGATGAGCAGAGAAGCTTTTGTTTGTTGTTGTATGTGTGAGCAGAGCAAACTAACACTGATTTTCGAAGGAACAACACTAATACACAAAAGCTCGTTAATATGTTAACTCCTACGAGAGACTTGACCCATGTGTATTTTTTTCTTTGTTTCTAGTATCACAATGTCAAGAATTCAACGGAAGGGCTTTACCCAAGCCCAAACAGAACAAGACCTAGGCCTGAAGGTATCGGTCAGCAATGTTATTTTTTCGAACATTTTTTTTGGGTATAATTCGAACCATTTTTTGGACGTTTCGAAATATTTAAGGTAGACCATAAATGTATATGAGAGATATCTTGTAATTTCGATCTAAAAACATCTGATCATTATCGAGGTTTCCCATTATACAAATATTAGCCTTTATTTACAGAGTAGAAAAATATATCATTAATTTCAAAATATTTAATCATATATGTATACGAGATATCCAAAACTGTTTGAAGATTCTTGAAGTTTCCAATTATACAGAGCATGTTTCTATATTTTGGAATGTAATGACATATATTTTCCATATAAAAGCTAACTGGATGATGGAGGCGATCGTAATAAATCGAAAAGATTGCATAGTGAGACATTTTAGCTTATATGGAATCAAGATTAAGATAATTTGAGATGATTTTGTTTCCATACTTTCCTTGTCATTTAACTCCCATATATCATCTCTCTACCTCTTATATAACGAGGGATGGTTTCTCCATCTCTTTCATCCACTTCTAAACACAAGCCAAACGAGATAAGAAAAGAGTTTATAATATCTAATCTTCTTTTAATTGTTTGAAGTGGCGTCGACGGAGATGATTGTGGCGAGCAGAAACGAAGTAAAAAGGGCTTATGTCACCTTTTTAGCTGGAAACCAAGACTATTGGATGGGTGTAGTTTGTTTAGCGAAGGGACTACGTAAAGTGAACTCGGCTTATCCTCTTGTGGTGGCGATTCTTCCAGATGTGCCGGAACAACATCGTCAAATCTTGGTTGCTCAGGGTTGCATTGTCCGTGAGATCGAGCCAGTTATTCCGCCAGATAACCAAGCCGGTTATGCTATGGCTTATTACGTCATCAATTACTCGAAGCTTCGTATTTGGGAGGTACAATCTCACTTACCATACATGTAGTATATGATATTTGTGTATATTATTTTATATATATATAATTTAGGGCCGATCTAGTCCATTTAACACCAAACCATTAGGCCATCATTATACCGTTTTTTTAACCGAGGTTCCTAACTTCGAATAAGAGACTGTTTTTAGATTTTTTTAGTTTTTAGATTTTTTTAGTTTTTAACTAAGAAAAGCTAAGAAGTCTCTTAAATAAGAAATATAAGAACCAAAAAGTGTTTTAAAAAAATCAAATCATGAGTTAAGAATTCCGGTTAAAAGACCGAGGATAATGATGCCCTTAGCGATTTACAAAACTCATATATCTATTTCATCATATGATTGTATCTTTTCTTTGCATGTTCTTGTAAACAAACCATGCATTATCAATAAGATTTATTTAAACATGTATGTTATGATGGTTAATTTTTTAAATGCAGTTTGTGGAGTATGAGAAGATGATATATCTAGATGGAGATATACAAGTGTTTGATAACATTGATCATCTTTTTGATTCTCCTTCTGGCTACTTGTATGCTGTTAGAGACTGCTTTTGTGAGGGTAGTTGGTCCAAAACACCTCAATATAAGATTGGTTACTGCCAACAGTCACCAGAAAAGGTGACATGGCCAGTGGAGACTTACGGTCCTCCGCCGCCAATGTACTTCAATGCTGGTATGTTGGTCTTTGAACCAAACCTCCTCACTTACGAGGATATTCTTCAAGTTGTTAAAGTCACTACTCCAACTTCTTTTGCTGAACAGGTCTGGTTTTATTTTTCATTATTTGATGTAGCTTTATATATTTTAAGACTAATATTCTTGTTTATTTCTGATAGGATTTTCTGAATATGTACTTTAAAGACATTTACAAGCCAATTCCTACAACCTACAACCTCGTAATGGCAATGCTTTGGCGTCATCCTGAACATGTTGACCTTGATCAAATCAAAGTTGTTCATTACTGTGCCAAAGTATGTTTTATTTTCTTTAAAATCATAAAATGTCAATATTTTCTTGACTATATATATATTATATATTTTTGTAATTAATTTAATAGGGTTCGAAGCCTTGGAGATTCACTGGAGCTGAAGAGCATATGGATCGAGAAGATATCAAAACGTTGGTGAAAAAGTGGTGGGAAATTTATGATGATTCGAGTTTGGATTACAAGAACTTTGTTGAGAGTGAGTTAAAGCTTAACCCGATCATCGCAACCCCAGCTTCCAAAGAACCAGTCGGTGATTGCCTTACCAGCCTTGCTCCCTCAGCCGCATAATCTATCTTTATGTGGAGTCTCTATTTTATGTCACTTTCTGTTTTTTCCTTTTAATGCAAGGTTAAGCTATATATATAATTTTAAGAAATTATATATGGCAACCTCTTTTTAAGTTTTATATATGTTTATGAGATCGAGTGGTTTGGTCTTGTGTTTTGTCAATGACAACAACCTCGATCACCCTCCTTGCTCTTTTTAATCATTTATTAATAATAAGAAAGCTATTTTGGATTATTATTTTCTTGCTCAACTAATCATTACACGGTCTTAGCCAACCTCTGAGGATTTGACCACAATTACATAAGTTAGGAATGATATAGTATCACCTAGGAGGACTCACTTGGCTACCTACGTTATCCTGCCAAGACCTAGTATGTAGTACACACCAAAAGACCCCCCGAGAACAAATTCGAAACACCCAACCTAGGTGTAAGAATCGCGTCTTAAACCCCAGTTACAAGAGCCCGAACAAACCAAAGCGAGACCGGAGCTAGACAAGACTATCTTTTACATAGCATTGTTGTTGTTCGCCGAAGAGATATGAGTGATATACATGGGGCAACAACTTCATCACCAGGGTGCATCTCTCGTATAGTCCTTCTCCACCAGGGGTCGAGGCTCCGAACTCTAAAAAGATATTATAGGTTATTAAGAACGAAAATAACATTTTTTAAAAAAATACTTGAAACTCAAACATTATAATATAATAATTTTAAAATTATTTGTTTCTTAATATAAAATTATAAATTCATGTAAATTTTATCCAATGTTTCAACAAAAAAAAATATTTGTGCCTTTAAAAATAGTTTCTAAATCGAATAATTTTTAAAAAAATATAATGTAAATTGATAGTTGAAATTACGAATGTGACAAAAAAAATCATTTCAGTTTAAATTGATAATACATGTCACTATTACATTTCAATAATGAAGAACATTGTTTTTCAATATAGATCACACATATAATCTTTAAATCTATTTCTAACAAAATACCATATTTTTTTTTTTTGAATGAATGTTAAATTTATTCATCTGAAAAACCTTGTTTACAATAAATGCCTCTAGAGTCTGAAGTAATTTAGAGAACAACTGAGAGTATTACAAAGTTGATCTAATTCAGAAGAGAAATGGAAGAGGGTAACTTAATCAGCGAGTACCAAACCACACTCTCATCATCGTGTGGTATCGTTTGCCCCGAGTCCCTTGAATTGCAGTAATTTTGTTTCGGATCTGTTTGTCCAGAAAGTTAAGCAATCGAGGCCAAGGCATGGGAGACTCTCCCAATCGCCTGCTATTTCTCTCATGCCATATAGCATAAACTGCGGCTTGAAAAGCGTAACGCACCAGAAAGGAGATGGTATGATCTCGAATACCATGTGACAACACCTGAAGAATTCGAGTCCACTGATTCGAGTAACATCCTTGAAGAAGCTTGGACACCAGACCCTTCCACACCTCATCAGTATAGGAACAAAGGAAATATAAATGATCTCGCGTCTCCGCCGCATTGTTGCATAATAAACAAGCCGCATTTGCTTGAGGGTTCCACATGAGCACCCTGTCTCCTGTTGACAACCTATTATGAGCTGCGAGCCAAGCTATGAAAGCATATTTTGGAGTCGCTGCAGAGAACCATAAACCTTTATACCATGAAACCTTCGGATACTGAGTACGTGTAAGCTGCCAAGTCAACTGCGTATTAAAGATTTGCTTATACTCCCCACTAGGAGTTTTCCACAAACGAACATCTTCCTCCTGAGTAAGGCCCTTCTCTCTCAGAAGAAGAATTTCGTGTTGAATTTGAATCAGACTTTCTACTCTGTGTCGGCGGCATCTATATGTTTGAACGACTCTTTCTACCGTAGCATTAAGCTGAACTCCCATATCAATGCAACCTCTAGGTCCAGTGATATCGATGAGCCTTCCCAGAGATGACCACTCGTCAAACCAAAAAGATGTAGTCGATCCACTACACACTTCTACCCTTGTGAGCGTAGAAGCAAGAGTTCTGTATTTTAGAAGCTTTTTCCACATCCACGAGCCCAGTGTGCTCCGTTCCTTTACATTCCAGAGAGAACCCTGCCTTATTAGGTATCGGTGAACCCAGCAAACCCACAGAGATGAACGGGCTGAGACAATCCTCCAAAGTAGTTTCAAACAGCAAACTCTATTAGCTTCTAACAGAGATTTTAAACCCAACCCTCCCTCATCTTTGGGTTTACAAACCTCTGACCAAGAAATCTTCGCTTTGTGAGAAGACATCACAGGACCAGACCAGAGAAAAGCTGAACAAAGTTTGTCGATCTCTTGAATACATTTGTTAGGTAACCGAAACGCAGACATCCAAAAGTTCGTCAAGCTATGGATTACTGAGCCAATGAGCTGTAGTCTTCCTGCAAAAGAAAGATGTCTAGCTGTCCAAGAACTGATTCGCGCCCGGATCCTATCCAGTAATGGTGAATAATCTGTTACCGACATTCTTTTTGACATCAAAGGGAGACCAAGATATCGAACAGGGAGTTCTCCTGATTCAAAAGGAAATTGATCTAGGATAGCCACTCCGTCTTCATCCTGCACACCAGCAAGGAACAAAGTCGATTTCTCCAAACTAATCGAGAGCCCAGAAATTGAAGCAAAATCCTTAAAAACATTTAAAATGCCTTGTATAGACTGCTTCTTTCCATCCGAGAATACCAGAACATCGTCGGCAAAACATAGATGAAAAACTAAATCTGATTTTTGATCAATAAATGAAAAACTAAATCTGATTTTTGATTTTTCTAAGCATATGTCCTCAAAATCTAGTTATATATTTAAAACATCTGTAGTTCAAAAAATATAAAAAAACATTTACAATAATATCAAAGAACATTTATACCCGGGCGTCGAACTCTGTAGTTACCAGAAATTTGTATGTGTTTAGCACTTGAGTGCTCATATTCATCTTATTTCTGTAGTTACCAGAAAAATGAAGTAGCATGGTTTTGAGATCATATGAGCTATATCAGAGAAAATCAATCAAATGGGATTAAGAGTCTTTCAAGAGCATATGAGCTATATAGGCCCTGGATTCACTCACCAACAAAGGTTCCGTAAAACTATGGTTTTGTGATCTCACAATACAAACAAGCGTTGCAGAATCAAACAACACTGACTAATACGTGACGTTATTGGGCAGATTTCTGATGACGTTGCTCTTCATTCCGAGCTTAACACGCATTCTCGCTCCTCTTTTGTTCATCTCTCTCATCACCTTCATCCTCACTATGTCCTCCTTCGACTGCACTGTTGCTAGCCCCATGCTCTTGTACCTGCGTTGTTTAACATCCCATCCAAGTCATGAATCTGCAATACCTGAGTAAAAAAGAGATGACCACTGATGGGTCTCAAAAAAGACAAACCTCAAGGCTAGAGAGTTGACGATGTGCTTCTGAGAAGATGGTGGTGGCTTCTGTTTGTAGTAGCGCATGAATTCTCGAGACCCCAGAGTCCTGGACGTTACTTTGTTCTCCCCTCTCTTGGTGATCACAAGCTCAGACCCACCAAAAAGCTCTACGATATTAGCTGGTTCACCAGATACAACCATCTGGTTTTCGCCTTCATTGGCGTAACTATACAAACACACACATTCAAAAGCAACAATAGTTCAAGCACACGATTCCGTGGATACTAAAAAAGAGAGGAAATGTTAGAGACCTGGTGCTGTAGTCATAGAACTCTTCTAGTTCTGCATCTTCTTCATCACCACCATCACCATAGTGCACTTTGCAATGACTCTTGGCTTCCATATGCTTTCGAACAGCTTCCAAGCTGCTGAATGGATGACACAACTCATTGCAATACAGACAAATGAAGTCCCTTTTGACCTGTAAGAGAAAGAAAAGATCTGAATCACCGAAAAGGGCTACAGTGATGATATTAAAAAAAAACTACATACCTTTAGACCAACGTAGGTTAGGAATCCTTGAGGATCCTTGAGGTACTCAATATCAGGAATGAAGAACCCATGGAACTTATGCATATGAACCATGCACTTCTCTAACGTCTTATGCTTTTTATCACACATCAAACAGCAAGTGGGATCCAATTCAAACTCGATATCATCCTCCTCCTCGTCCTCCATGTCTTCACCAGAACCTGACTCATCCAAATCCAAATCCTCGTCAGAATCAACCTCAACCCATTCTTCTTCACTCTCTTCCTCAGCAGGCTCCTTCTTCTCAACACGGCGGAGGCGAGGTGGAGGAAGCTGCTTAATTATAGCTTTATCCTCCTCTTGTGAAGAAGCTTTCAAGACGTGGCTTCTTGATTTGAGATGCTGCTCATGACCTTTGGAACTCCTGTAAGATTTGTTACAGACTCCGCAAGTGTAGAGCATAGGTGCTTCACTAGATTTGATCCTCTCCTGAGCTAAGGCAGTTTGTCTAGCTTCAAACAAAGCTTCTGTGACTCCAGGAACACCAGCAATCTAACATTCCACAACGACTTATCAACAACACTCTTCTATCATAATCACAAGAAAAGAGAACAACAAGAACCAAAGCATATGAACATCGTAAGCATGCATATCACAGATCACGCGCTCATAGGATTTTCCCGAGAAAACAAGCAAGCGAACAGTTCCGATTCTCATAAGCGTATCAAAACCTAACGAAGCTACAATCAGTTAAGAAAACCTCAGAAAGAAGCTTTGTATCATAGGATTTTCCCGAGAAAACGAACGATCGAGCAGTTTCAATCGAAGAAACTAAAGAAAGAAACGGAAGAGATTGAGTGACCTTGCGCTTGAGATTGTAGCGGTGCCATTCGGACTTGTAATGGAGCTTCTGCTCAGCGTCGTCATCGAACTCCTTGTTACATGAATTACATGCTAAGCCTGACATCGCTTGTACCTCGATTCGATTGAGAAATGAACAAGTTTTTGAGGTTATGGATTGGGATGTGATATATATTCTGCGGAGAAGGCTCGTAGTAGGTCGGTTGAGGAGGGAAGAAGGTAAAAGCGAAGTTCGTTAACGACGACGATGATAATGTATTTGCGACGTAAGGGGTGATGTATTATGGGTCGGGTCAAGATCCGATTAGGTTTTAATTTTGGGCCCAAACGAAAGATTAGTCGGCTGGCCTGTTTCACATGGTATTAAAGATCCTGAAATGATAATTTTTACCATGAACTTTGAAGATGAAAAGCTTGATACCAGACACGGTTAAAACTTTCAAAATTTCACTAGCTAACACAATATTCTTTAGGGGTACATCTTCAGTACATGCATATCATATTTGATTTTTCTCCCAAAAATACAACTACTAAGTATGGTACTATAAAAGAGCCTCTTAAAACGTTGGATGTTAATAATTAAAATATTTATAAATAGGATTGTGGTTGATTCAAAACTAAATAACATGGTACTGAAAATGTAACCTTGAAAAATGTACCATGAATATATGTATATATAGAAATTGGTATATATCTTTATATTAATTAAATAAAGAAAGAGAGATAACAAGCATTGAACTCCAAAACATAAGACAGTTGATGTAACCACATGGCATTGCATTTGTCACGATCCAAGAACATCCAGTGCCTTTTCTTGTTCACATGGCAAATAAAAGTTTGATCACTCTTTATCCTCGTGATTTTATTTTCTCTCTAATTTCTTTTTCTGGTTGAAGCCATATTTCCCCACATCTTCATTTAATTCATACCATGACGGCAAAAATGAACAGAGAAGTCAAAAAGTCGACTATCTATTTCCATGGCGCATAATATAAGATTACAAATATACTCATTACAACAAACAAAACGTTTGCAGAAAATGTTTTAAAATAAGAACTTAAGTTTATACATGTATCTATATTTCATACTAAACTAACAAAAAATATCTTCTATAGTTCTTAACATTTAGACCCAAAAAAAAACTTCTACAGTTAGGTTTACTTTGGTTGTGTAACTCCAGAAAGAATTAAGTTTCAAAAGAAAAAGAAAAAACTCCAGAAAGAATTCAAGATATTTTTGTATCTTATCTTCTTTAATGGAAAAAGTTTGCATGGGTGGGTGAGAGAGAGGATTCTCACGTAAAATTCGTAATCAGGAAATTAAAGAAGGGAAAAAAATAGTTGTCTCTTTCACATGTTTCTCCTTTGTGTTTTCATCTTTGTCCCACTACTTCTAAAATTATTTATACCCTCAAATTTTTCTGCAAAATATATTGTTACTTTTGTAAAAATATGCACTATTATTAGAAATAATAATTTACACAAATACAATAGGATTTCTACGCAAGTTTAAAGTGCTCTGCCTTTTCTGTTTCTCCTGGTACTATAGTATACTTATCTTGTTATCCAGGAGCACAGAAACACTATTTAGTGCTAAACTAAGATCACTTTCATTGCTCAAAACTTTAAGTAATATGATAATCAAATGGTAGTGGTCTAGACAGGGCCGGCCCTGAGATTTAAGGGGCCATAGGCCATATTTTGAAAATTTCAACTAAATTTTTTTGTTAATATATTTGGGAGCCTAAAAAAAATTTTTTGGGAGCCTTTTCCTATGTAATTTTATTCAAAAAATTTGGGAGTCCAAAACCAATGTTTCATTAGGCTTGGCACATGGCCGACCCTGGGTCTAGACTTCTAGTAGTTCCCATTTAAGGAGTTATCTTGTTAGTTTAGGTTAGAGATCAATTCCCTTCAAGCTTAGAGACTTAGAATTATCTAATAATCTCCCATTTGACACTAGAAAAACCTGGTTAATGGGCTACTCAGCAGTCACACTCATCTTAGGGGATTAATCGTGTGTTACAAACTCATGCTTATAAAAGAAACTTAATAACATGGTGAAGATAGGAAAATAACTATTGTTGCTGCCGAGACCAAAAGTTGTGAAATACATTTTTAAAAAATCGAAATGCCACGTACAAATGGGAAGGGGGGAAAGAAGTGAACTGATGATCTGGCTTACTTTATCAAAAGTGCACATACAAACAAGCCTCCCTCGCATAACCCCACCTTCACACTTCACATTTTGTTATGTCTTGAATTAATCTTCAGACACAATAAATAGTTAGATAACAAACGTTCTCTTACTTCTCCACTTTCGTCTTCATCTCATAAATATCCTAAATCCTAAATCCTTTCCCTTTTTTTTTGTTTTCTTCTCCACTCTCTTTCTTTTGGGCTTCACTATGGCAGCTGCCGCGGATAAAGGCAATGGACTCGACCACATCAAGAATGAAGCCGTTGATCTGGTGAATATATGTACTCCTTTTGTTTTATTTGGTATAATATGTATTCTTAGTCTTTGACCCGGCCAATTCGAAAACATTTAAGTTTATACATATATTGTAACAGACTCGAACTCGAATTCGTTTCATTTCATTTCTTTTCAGAACGTAATTTGATTTCTATTGCGATCATGGCTTCACTGAGTCATTTAAAAATGATGTGCTAACAGCACATTTTCTTACATCAAGAAAGTACAACTTTTGTATACAACAAGAAAATACTATTTTAAGAAGTATTTTTTCTAATAAGATGTTATCATAGTTTCTCTGTTGGCCAAGAAAGCATATTTTTCTTACATCAAGAAAGTAAAATATTGAAAGTAGTTTTTTTAGAAACTAAGGGGAAAAGAAGTGAAAAAAACACTAACAGGCCTGTTCGTTTGATAAACACTGCGTCTAACAGTAGCGTCTCTTTTTAGCTTTGTATTTCCGTTGCTTTTAAAGCAAGATTGCAGAGAAACTACTAAGCCAATGTTAATTATAAGAGACGCAGCGTTAGATTTCAGATGGTAATTGGTCGCTCAAAATTATAACGGCAATTACGACTCACAGCGGCGACTGTTTTTACTGTTCCGGCGACAGTTTTTTTTTTTGTTATTGTTCTCCGCGTCATTTAACACGAAGCAGTTACTCTGAATATTTGGAGCCGCTGACGCTAACGCAGCGTTTATCAAAAGAACAAGGCTAACATAATTACATAAATGATGTGGTACAGATTCGAATACCTTTGGAGGAAGTCTTTGAAGAGCTGAAATGTACAAAACAAGGTCTTACATCTGATGAAGCTTCTTACCGTCTAGACCTCTTTGGTCCCAACAAGCTCGAAGAGAAGAAGGTTACTTCTTGATTTTTCTCCTTTTTTAAAAAATATGAACATTGATGAAACCTTTTTTAACCTTGTGATTTGATAACAAGCAGATAAGCAAACTTATAAAGTTTTTAGGCTTCATGTGGAACCCCTTGTCGTGGGTGATGGAAGCGGCGGCTCTAATGGCTATAGCTTTGGCGAACGGAGGAGGACGGCCACCGGATTGGGAAGACTTTGTGGGAATAATGTGTTTGCTATTCATCAACTCAACCATTAGTTTCATTGAAGAGAACAACGCCGGTAATGCTGCAGCCGCTCTCATGGCCGGTCTAGCCCGCAGAACAAAGGTTAATATATTATACCAAATTATACGTATATATATAACTTTATGATCGTAGTGAATTTTCTTTGTTGGATATAAAAAAGAATCGTAAACAGAGATTAACAAAATAATTATGAAACGTAAGAAATTTAATTTAGTAGATTAACCATATAATATTTCGTTTTCTCCTATTTATATTTTTAGCAAGTACAAACTCAAGTTCTAGTGTTTGTAAGTATAAAGACTAACTCTCTTTATATTAACTTGAGAAAAAATAACTCAAAACTCAAGAACACAATTCAATCACTAGAACTCTTAGATTATGCAAACACACTTGCATATCTATATATAGTGATTTCTTATTCCTAAAACTCTAATGTTTAGATAACTCCTAAACATAATAATCTTTATTTATTTCCTATTCCATTACTCGGTAGGAAATCGATAACTTGCTCACCAAGTTATTCCAAGCTTAGATCAACAAT